>JARVGW010000086.1:7042559-7070203 GCA_031762495.1 Anablepsoides rubrolineatus | reverse complement strand
AATAAATGTTCTGAACTGCACCGTTGAAGTTGACTTATCCTTCTGACCGAGGAAGATTCAGCTGATATTCAATCTGCGATTAGCGCATGTCAGACGCACACAACTCTATTACACCAAGTATGCAACAAAATGTATTTAAAATGCAAAAAAAAGTGGATTTTGCATGATATCTGCAAAGTGTAAAACAGTTTTGTGGTCAAAACCACTTAGAAATTATTTATATTTTTGGAAAGTACCGATGCCACATCCTCTGTACAAAAGAAGAGAGTCTGTTATCAGTACACGGTTCAGAAGCCTGCCTCTCTAATGTTATGGGGATGTATTAGTGTCTTTTGATATGGACAGCTGGAAATGTATCAATGTAAAAAAGTGTTTAGAACAACATATGCTCCCATTCAGAAAATGCGTTTTTCAGGGAAGGCCTTGCATATTTTAGCGATACAACGTTACACCACATCCATTACAAGAGCGTAGCTTCATAGAACTGTCCAACCTGTAGTCCAAAGCCACTCACAAATTAAAAACATTTGACGCATCATGAACTGAAATATCCTGTGAAGACGACCCAGGACTGTGGAACAGCTAGACTCCTACATCAGACAATAATGCTCCATTCCGTTTTGTATTAAAAATTCCCCAGATTTATTGAAATTCAGGTCTGAGATCAACAACTCCAACTATGGTGCGAAGAGGACGAGAAAATTATACAAATGTTGGAGCAGGATGACAAGAGGGACACGGAGGGAGAGCTGTTTAGTTAGCTGCAGGTGAGCGCGTGCGCTGCCTGATCATGCATTCCATTTGAACTTAAAAAGTAGGAATTTTCCTTTTCCCAAGTGGAAAATTCAACTTTAACCACCCACTATAAAATGACATTTCTGACTCAGAAAGTGGGTGAAACCACAGGAAACCTGACATCAAAATCCAAGAAGGCTGAGCCACGAATTTAAGGCCTAACATTTCTTGAAGAAATGCTTATCTGCTACTGCTTTTCATGTTTTAGACTGAGATCATGTTATGATGAGAATGGATGGAGTACATCTGCCTTGGTCAAACTTTTAGAAGCTATATTGCAATATCTTTTTGCACTCAAACTCAAAATATGTTTTGAAGTTGACTCTCCACATCAAAGTTCAGTTCATCAATGATAGTTAGACTAAGTTAAAGTTTTTTAGTGTTGGCTAAGAAGCAGTCAGAGCCACAACTAAAAAAGAAGTTGAAGAAAAGGTCTTCCGTCTGCCTGCATAAATGCAACACAATAAAACAGACCCTCCGCCGCCAGAAAATAACCGAAAACACCTAAATTATGCATCTGTAATACAAGCTGCAGAAAAGGTCAAACAAGTGGAGATGTGAATCTTAATTACCTCTGCTTGTGTAGCGCTCACACCTTCAGCAGCAACAGAGAGCAACGGATCGACCTGCACAGCTCTAACGGCTGCCTTTGTCGATTAATATTCAGCATTACCGGGGGATTTGTCATGTCTCACCTTCCTGCGAGTTAGGTGTGTGATCTGCTTCTTTTAGTCACTGTGCCAAAAGACGGAAAGAACGGCTCTGAGCTACCCGTGGGGGCAGTGTTGCACCACATTTGGAAGCAGAAGAAGCACAGACAGAGGCGGCAGCCATAGGAAGGTAAAATGAAAGGAGTTACATACAGTAGACTTTCCATCAACCTTGGTCAGGCTCTTAGCGCTGGCTATGTCTGATTAAATACACCTTCCTATTGAAACAGAGACTGAAGCAGTGCAAGAGGCCGAGCTAAGGCAGTGGGAGAACAGGTTTTACAAAAAAGAGAAGAAAAGTCACAGCACAAACACATAAAAATGTTCAGTAGAACTGATTTTTGCCATTTGTTTGACACTGATTTGACCTGTGAGACAGTCACAGGATTGCATCCCGACCTTCACGGTTCTTCACACATTTTGGTTTTCTCCCGTCTCCTCCCACAGACCAAAAACATACATGTTAGGTTAATTGGTAACTCACTTGTCTCTGTTGGTATGTGTGGAAATGGGCGTTTGTCTGTGATGAACTTGCGACCTGTCCAGGGTACACCCTGCAGAGTGACTGCTGGATAAGACCACCTGTGATCCTGAACGGAAGAAGCAGGTAAAAGATACTGAATGGATGGATGGTCATGGGTTTCTAGAACCCTTCTCTATTACGTCGACATAACTCTAGAGCTGTATTCTTTTATTGATAGGTTTCAACACGCCCAGCAATTTTTGGACCAAATTCTACTAGAAGTTCAAGTAACAATTGATGCATTCTCTTGCAATTTTGTGTCTCCAATAGACATAGCCTAGTGACTTTAAGAATAGACCATTTTGTAGTGATAAATGCACATGCGCAAAGCGGCTGAGATCACGCGTCTTTTTGTGCAAACACTGAGGTTGCTGTGGAAACACCATTGGAATTGAACAAATAAGCTCAAAAAGCAGATTTATAGCGTGATGAAAAATTTCATTATCTTAAAGGAAAGTTTTTACATTAATCAGTTCAGAGCAAATACATTGGCATTTTATAGTAGAATAAATTTACCAGTTTTATTTGTTCAATTTGAATGGCGTTTCCATAAAAATCCCAGTGTTTGTACCCAAAAAGTTTAGAGCTTTGTCACTTTGCGTATTGGTAAATACGAAATGGTCTATTAATGTGGAAGTTTAGATTGTTTGCATCAGGGTTCTGTGGAAAGGTTATGAGCAATTAATATCTTACCTGTTGTAGAAAACTCTTTAATTAACCTTAGTTTGGAGAAATCAAGCTTAATTCTGATGACCTAGAGCAAGTAAAAAAAGTGATCTAGCACTATACAGAACTAAAGCTGTAGACATATGAAAAGATTTAAATTCAAATTTAAATCTGTTCCTTCAAGCCGAGGCTGTTTATAAAACCACCTAAGACATGCTGTAGCTCTCACAAAGTTTTGGAATATGTGAAAGGTTGAGAATGATGAATCCGTGCCATTTTCTTGCTAAAATCGCAGCTACTGAACTAACAACACACAGGAAGCCATTAGTCGAAGCTTTTAGATAAAGTAAAAAACTTCAAACTGCACTAATGTGGAGAGCAAAAAAAAATCTGCAGAGGTCAGTAATCGTTTCAACGTTTGACCAGGCTGAAATGTGCAGCCGAGCACACGGCGTGGCGCTTAAGGGCAGCTAGGAGAAAAAAAAAAGAAAAATTACTCATAAATGGAAAAGACCAAATAGTGGCATTTAACAGTCTGCAGGGAAATGGTGTCACAGAAGACCTCATCTTTCAGCTCTCCCCGGGCTAAAAGAATGTGATGTTCTCTCTGTGTTGTAATTTATTTCTCACACAGGTCACTGCTTTGCAGTCGCACCACATACTTTATTTTACAGGGGCGGTGTCCCGCTGTAATCTCCTGTTACCGTCATGCACAAATTCAATATGACTTCAGCCGACTTATATATATAGGTGTATTCAGACATAATGCCCCTAAGTGACTTGAAATAACCGTATATGCTTTTATGGACTCAGCCGCCATGTCTGTCAGTCTTTACAACGGTTCTCCATTTTTGGCCCATGTATTTTCATTTTCATACCAACATTTATGAACTTCTGTGACAGGCAGCTTGGAAATAAATCTGCATTTATACATTTATAGACGTACACATTTTAAAAATTAAAGGCTTAGCTTTCTGAGAAGAACTGCATGTTAATCACATTCTTTCCAGTGGTTTATGAAGCATTTTACTAACAGAGATTTTTAACCTAGCTCTAATGTTTGTTAGCACTCAAAATCTGTGTTGGGGATCAGGCTCATCTACTACCACATAGAATTTCCAGTCAGTTCACTGAGTTGAAGCTATTCTTGCGTTTTTTTTATGTCCAATTATCTGCGGTGACCATTTTGAATTTAACTCCAAAACACATTTAGCTGCAGATGTACATCCAGTGATGACTTTCTCCAAGTTTTATCGAAACGCATCCAGTAGTTCACGAGATATTTTGCTAACAGACACAGAGACACGAGCAAAAACATCATTTCTTGCACCTTCGACTTCAGGTATTAAAAAGCGGCTGCATGCAGTTGCCAGGAGCGTTACTGGAGAACACAAGCAGGATTTGTGCTTTTCATTTGTTCCTGCAGCAGCGACGTGTAAACATTTGCTCGGCAGAAACGCTCCCTCAGAGTTATTGTGAATCCCTGAATTGTTTGATGAGATAAACAGATGTTGAAGATGATGAGCAAACAGCTGCCTCCCGCTGATCTTATTAGCAGCTGCTAATTCCTTCCACTGTGCCTCCAGTGGTGAATTGTCTGCCTCTCACCACCCGGTTGTTGCGCCCTGTTTCTGCCCGGCCTTGCGTGTCACCGTGGGCACCTTTTTTTTTAATCCAGGAGGGAAAATGAACTGGGGCACGCTCGCGTCAGATCGTGGAAAGTGCCTGCCGGTTTCCGTGACAACATGGCTTTAAAGTAACCACCAAGAAAAACTTGCTGATCCGCACCTTGGTTTTTATTTCTCTTCCCATTTGAAATACTTGAGGGAGGGTAATTTAGAGGAAGAGCTGTGTGACAATGTGATGGATGCAGTTTTATTGTATTACTGTCTGCTGCCGAAGGCAAAGGCTTAGCAGGAAGGTTTTTGCTCGTGTCTGTGTGTGTGTGTGTGTGTGTGTAGATTTGTCTGTGCTGTTAGCAAAATATCTCATGAACCACTGGACAGATTAGAATAAATCTCTCAGAATGGATTCCCTGTATGAATATCTACACAGTTAACAAACCTTAGCAAACAAACACAAAACTGGCAAAGACTCAGCTTCTATTACAGATATTGAGCTAAAATTTGATGTGGCAGTAGCTGAGAGTCAGTTCTAACACATATTCTGAGTCTTTACCTAATACCTTTTAAAATATGGGATTTTTCAGTGCTTTTGATTTGAAAGTTTTGCATTTACATATCTACAATTAAAATACCTCCTCTGTGTCATTCACTACCAAAAGTCTATGGCATAAATTAGTTTTATTGCAAATTTGAACTAGTTGTAAATGCTTTCTAACAATTTTTCTTAAATAAAAACCCTGAGAACATCATTTAGATGGGACATATCATGCAAAATTTACTATTTTAGCCATTAAATACATTTTGTTGCGTCCTTGGAGGAAAAAATGTGAATTTAGTCTCTCCAGGTGCTGCATAGATCTTTTATATTCCGTTTGAGTCATGCTTTTCAGTCAGTTTAGTTTTCTCTATCCCTTATTACATATTTTAAGGAATTACGTTACAGTATTTAATGCAAAACTGCTAATCAAGGTTGTGGATTTTGGGCTTACTAATTTTATGAATCCACAGTTCTGCGGGTTCATCGTCTTCATTCTCCTCTGGCTCTGGGTCAGACTCTGGCTTCAACATGTAAGGCTGGACGTGGACATCTTTTAATTAATGTGTCAATAAGCAGGGTGAAGTGGACAGTGGTCATTGGGGCTGTGTATCAATTTAGGGCCTGCGTCCTTTAAAGTCTGCATTTGTCGGCCGCTTACATCACTGCATGGAAGGCTGCCTCAACTTGTGGACTTTGTCTCATGCAGCCAACAAACGGATCCACAAAACCCCAGAAATGAAGGCTGCATCTGATTCATTGCACCATCAGCAAACTAAATAGAAAAACTAAGAAGGCAGAGTTTTTATATTCTCACCAAGTTGACATAGTTTAGAAATTCATCACAGACTGAAGAAAATGTTTTAAAATGTATATTTAGCGACTTAGCTGATGAAATTTTTGCTGCAATGAGATTTTAAAATTCTTTTAAAATTGATTTTTGTTTAATGTTTTTAATTGTGAAGTTATTCCTTCGGTGAAAAGACGTGACTACATGTCACAATGCATTTAAGTCTGAATGCACGTAATGTAAAATGTAACACTATGGTTAAACAGGGTAGTGAGTGGTCTTGTAAACATACATACAAAGACAAGACTATATCATTTCACAGGTGTTTCATGCAGCCTACATGGACTAGGAAGGGTGTGGCCTACATGGGCCGCAGCCCCTGAATTGGGACAAACTCTTGGAGCGAGACCTGGAGGGGGCAGGCTGTGAAGTGCCTTGTTTGCGTTTAAAGAAATGGCACCAAACGATTTGTTCTCATACTGTAGTGCTACGATAACCAGAAATTCAGACCAAAGCATTGCAGTTCCACTTTATACAGACAACTGCATGATTTAAATGTGAAAAGAATTTAAAACCATATTCCCTTTAATGGTGTAGAAATTATGTTAAAAGCACAAAGATTCAAATTTTAAACATTAAAAAAAATCATATTTTGACAGCTATTATTTTAAAACTTTGCCAACAACTCCGATGGTCAACACTGCCTTTCTGTTAGCATATTGTTCCAGACATTATCCCTGGATGCACATCTACAACTCATTGCCATTTGGAGTCAACTCAAATCAAGATGTCTGCATCAGCTTATCTGCCTTTGCCAGCACAGAATTTGCTACGGCTAGGCCTTCAAATATTATTTTGGATTTAGTGTAGGAGCAACAGCCCAGGTGGATCAGAGAGAGAGAGAGCAAAGAAAACAGCTCAGATTTTCCTGTTCACTTCAGTCCCAGCCATTCTTGCTTATTTTTTTATTAACCCCACTCCTCCCATATCCATTATGCCTCCAGCTTTTACGCAGAACCCCCCCTGCAGACCAACCAATGTGTCAGGAAATGACTGGCATTAAATATGACACACAGTCCTTTACGCCATCACGGCAACGAGAGCCATTTTCCTCAAGAGTGAAATTGAAGACAGCGCAGAATTGTTCCCCCCCACCCCACCCCCCATTTTTTATATTGGGACAAATATTCCACATGCAACATTTGAGTCATTCGAGTTCGACTTCTTTTCCACCTGCTCTACTCTCAGAATAAAACAACAAATCAATGCTTTTCCAGATGAAGAAATGCACTTTTTTTTTTAAAATAAAGTTGATGATGTCTGTCCTGCTATGGGAAGAGACAAGTAGCAGGCACTCAAAGCTTCATTTGACATGCAGATCAACAAGTGAGCACAGTGGGGGTGAGCCGTGCCTCATACGGCTTCTGCACGAAAAAGCCACTTTAAACTTTCAGTGCTCGCTGCTGGCGGTGTTTTAGAAAATAAGAACCTGTCTCGTAAAGATACCTGAGCTAAGAGTTAGTTCCCACTGTTGGGCTGACAGAAGGGATTACTGAGCCTCTCCAAAGCCGTCATTTCAACAATGACTTGTTCTAGTAGGGAAACAAAACCTTAGAATTTAAATTTTATGAATTATTCCACATTATTTTCTTGTAGAATAAAGAAGTATGTCAAGAATGCCACCTTGCATGTCAGAGTTTTGAAAATCATTTTATTAAAAAAAAGATTCTATAATTCTATAATACAAAAATGAATGGAATCTGGAAAATAAGATTAATCACAGTTTCATGCAATATTGCAATATCTCGCATGATTTCTTAGCCCTTGGGGTATGTGTTGTGAATGACTCTCAGCTCCGACAGTGACGAATTTGTATCTTAAAATCTATAAACTTCACTGAGGTACAGCCATTCTCTGTAGGTTTGTCGATTAACTGTGGTAGCCAAACGTTATCAGTTATAGATGTACAGCCAATTATTATTTTTAAGGCTTTAATTGAAATCCATCCAGTGGTTCTTGAGAAATTTAGTTAAAGCCAAAGTTTAAAGCAAAAAAAGTTGCACAATGTGTTGTGAGTGGTCAGTAACTACTAGAGGTGTAACAAAGTACATTTACTTTGTTACAGTACTTAAGTATTTTTTTACAAGGATCTGTAACTTTACCAAGTATTTTTTTAAATTTTATTTTGCTACATTCAAAACATAAAAATAATACTTTTATTTTTACTTTAAAATTGAAAACCTTGTTATCCTCTAAAAACCTAAATATACCAGAACTCATCAAGTTGTTTCCAAAACATGAAGTGCTGAATTAAGTCAACTGGTTCCACTGAACCAATTTGAGTAAATCTAAAGAAAATTACTCAACTAGGTTAACAAGGTTAAGTAAATTCAACAATTCATTTCTTAGAGCATGTGTAAAAGTGTTTTTACTTTCCCGGTTAATGTGAGCAGTTTTATGATTTTTACATTTGTTCTTTAAAAAAACTTTCCTTATCAGTGAAATTCATTTTTACTGAAGTCATTTTCTGTTAAGGTATTTTTACATTTACTTATATATATTTTTCAAGTAGACTTCTGGCTACTACCATACTAAACTTTTGCTCAGAGTCTATAAAATTGTCTTGGATATAGTCATAGACGTGCACAGATAGATGTCAGGTGGTGCTTGAGCACCTGCCCCTTTTCCCTATAATATTTTTCATGTTTTGTAAGGTCAGTTGACTTGGGTGGACATATTCAATTTTCCAGAGTCCAAAAATTAGTTACTTGTAAAGATATAGCCAATAATGATTTCTGAAAGTTTCATTAAAACCCATTCAGTGGTTCATGAGATATTTTGCTAACAGACAAACAACGTTGACTCTGAATCGTTAATGGCAAAATTTCCAACAAACATTGTCCAGCTGTGGATTGTTGTTGTTTTGTGCTAAGCCACGTCTGTCCTCGTTAGATTCACTGTCTCTTCACCGATCCTGGATGAATTGATTCCTGCCTGTCCGCCCACCAGTGGATCCAATAGCAGTTAACATGATGCAGCATCCACATATTTAGAGGCCAGAGGATATCAGCAGACCAAGCTCCGGTGCGAGCGATTGAGAGTGATAGGGATCAGTTAGAGACGGGTTGCAATTGATCGAGGGTGTGTGTGTATAAACAGATAGAGAGATCAATGGAAGGGACAGGTCGATGGGAACTTCACGCATTTAAACAAGCACTACAGAGCGACACCAAAGAGTTAAGAGGTGCTATAGATTGATGCAAAGACCTTCCTTTAGCCGTTGCGATTAAACATTGCTTCCTTGTTTCTGCCATCTCAGCTTTAATGTGATGGTCTGTGATGTCTAAGGGTTCTTTAGTTACACAGTTTGAAAACGAGAATCTTAAAACCAACAAGAGAATTTTAGATGAAATTTTTAAAGACTCCAATGCAGCTACTGTTCAAAATTCTACAAAATCATCTACGTGTAAACTAAAAAAAAACCTACATGTTTGTGTGAACTGTAAAAGTATGGAGGACTGAATCTGACACAATAAGAAATAAAAGCAGAAATAAATAATTGGACCAATAAATAAATACACTTAAAAAACACCAGTTAAATAAAAAAAAATGTTACTACATGTTTTATGATTTCATTGACCTTCATACTTATTTTTCCCACCTTAGTTCTAATGCAATATACATTTTACCAAATAATTAAAATTTTACTGTTTTTAAAAAATATATGTATATTGTTTTCCCTTTTCCTTGTAGATGCATCTTTGTCTCTTAAATTATTATATTTAATATATATTTTTTTCATTTTTCTCTCAAGTCTTTTTATTATCATGTATTTACATTTCCTTATGCATTTCTGCCATTATGCAAATAAGGTGGGCGGTCCTTCCTGGCTCCTCTCCTATTGGTCAACAGACAGGAGCAGGAACCATGTGCAGATCTACTGTGCATGCTTGTGCTGCATCAGTTTAGCTTAGTTAAAAACAAAAGCATGTGTACCTGTATCTGTAAATAATCCATCTTTTTGATTCTTGTTGATACCATACAATATATGATACAATTTAATACATTATGATATTATATGCTACAATAATGTACCATACCGTATTGTACCTTACCGCAACATACATGTGCATAAATGTCCTTTTAAAAAGAATTTCTCCTGAAATAGACAGTTAAATTATATTTACAGTATATGAATTACCCATTAATCCCCACCATGTGAATAGGTTTTTTATTTGCTCATCACACTTGAGGAAGGATTATAAGATGACATATTTCTGTGTGAGTCTGTGTCTCAATTCATGGGCTGGGTCCTCATGAGTGCACATTTGTCGGCCGCATACGTCACTGCCCCGTGCGGAGGACTGTCACAATTTGAAGGCTCCTCATCATGCGGCCGACAAACTCTCAAAATCTGAGGATGCATCTGTGTATGCTCACCGGCAGAGAATATCCCAGGATTCAATGCGCGGACAGCAAAATAAACAGAGAAATGAAGTCGGTGGAGTTTTTACTTTTTTACCAAGTCAGCAAAGTTTGGAAATCCACCATGGACTGAAGGATTTGTTTTTAAAAGTAAGTTTAGCAACTTAGCTGATGAAATTCATGCTGCAATAAGATGTTAAATACAAAAATGCAAATGCAAGTTACGAGAATAAAGTCATAATATTACGAGATTAAAGTCAAATAAAAATGAAGTCATAATATTATGAGAAAAAAGTCTGAACTTTACGAGATTAAAGTCGTAATATTATGAGAATAAAAGCGTAATATTAGCTACGAGATCAAAGTCATAATGTTACGAGAAAAAAGTCACAATATTGTAGCCTTTGCATGAAAAGCCTGCTGTTATCACTGCATTAAAATAAGGAATGTTGAGCATCCTGTCAAGTTGTTCTTTAGTATTGCTATAAATAAATAATTAATCTTTTAGCAGATTAGCATCAAATTATCAGTAGCAGGACTTGTAAATTGTGCAAACGACTATAAACTGAAGCTGTATTGTAATTATTGGATGCATTGACAGATTTAGTTGACACATAGCTAATTTAGATGAAAGCAGATTAATCTAACAGTGACTCAAGTCATCATGGACTACTTTATAAACACAGACACATGGCTGTACACAGCAGGTGTGAGGAAAATAAGGAGGAAATGAGGAACGGAAAATAGACATGTCATGTAAGATTGACTTTTTTTTCATAAAATTACAACTTTTATCTCATAATATTATAACTTTATTTTCATTATAATAAAAATAAATCTGGTTGTGTGACATTAATACTCCGTTGTAGATACTGGAGCTAAACCCGAATTATTAATGTTTTTTTTTTTATTTATTTACGTGTAACATTTTAACTGAAGTTATTCTTCCAGTAAAATACAGTATATGTAAATAAACGTCCCGACGCATTAAGTCCGACATGAAACTGATCACTATGGTTACGGGGTAGAGCGTGGTCACGCAAACCCACATGAAGCCGATGTCAGGCTCAGGCTAGATCGTCTCATTTCACAGCAGTGTTGAGCAGCCTACCTGGCCCAGTGAGGACGTGGCCTACGTGGTCCAGCTATAGCCATGAATTGAGACACAGCCTATATAATGGCTGTTATGGTGGCAAGAGAGGACATAGTATGGTTCACCACACAATTAAGTCTCTGTATTGGGATTTTGGCAGCATCCTTATCTGTCAACCTAACAGTATATACTGTAAATAGATGTCATGTTTACTCCTCAGGTATGCTGGCTGCTCGGCACCAGCATGACAACGGACAAACAGAAACAGAAACCCAGCCACCTCCTTTCTGCATTGTTACCATTCCTCAGCTGATTCCTCTCTATAAATACATATAGACCTCTTTTCCTAACGTTTACCTGTTACATTTCTTGTCCTGGCCTCCTACAGCTTATTTCACTCTCTCAAACCTTTCACCAGCCACTATTCAACAATGTCGGAGTAGGTGGGCTGTGAATCATCCTTTAACAGGATACCAGCTGAGTTGTCAAAAAAGGGACATTGATTTACTCCAGTGTATGTTTTTTTTTCCTTCCTCAGTAAGATGACAGAGCAGAGAAGAAATTGTGCCATTCACAACTGCTGTCCCTGCTTTTACTGAAGTTAAAAATGTGTTTTTATCCAATAAGAGCAGGATCCAGAGGAGTAACATGATAGAGCAAGGCATCAGCTTAACTGAAAGTGAATTTGGCAGGAAGAAATGTTCCTTTAGAAACAAAAAATGGGACATTTGTAAATGATGGAAAAGCTATGTCATTTAAAATTAATTACCGTAAATGCCAGAAAAGCTGTGCTGTAGAAAACTGACTATCTTTTGAACTCAACCCCAGTCAAGATGGCCTCTACACCTAGTATATATTATATACTATATAGCTATACTTTAGCAACCTTTACAGCTAATGAGCTAAAGTTTGGTGTTCTAGTAGGTGACAGCCAAAAAAACTAACAGATAATACAAGATATTGCAACACTGCATGAGACTGCATATAATGGTATTTTAAAAATTAGACCAAAATGGCTATACATTTAACAACATAGGATGATCTGAGATTAAAAATGAACCATTAAATGTGGCTGTGTTAGGGCTTAGCAATCAGTTTATTAAGGCATTTTGATTTCACCGGAACTAAAATTTACATTTATTTTTAAGAAAATACAGCTGAGAGTTGCAGCCCTGAATATGCCAAAACATATAGTCTTTCTGTGTGTGTGTGTATGTGTGTGTGTGTGTGTGTGTGTGTGTGTGTGTGGGTGGGTGTGTGTGTGTGTGTGTGCGCGCGCTGAAGAGAAAGAAACACACACTGACAGAGAGGTAAGAGAAAGTTCATGCAAGGGTGAGAGAGAGATTTGAGAGGGACTGTCAAAATGTTGCGGGCAGAGGTGTCAGCAGAGAGGTGGAGAGGAGTCAAACTTGGCGAGAGCAGGGGGTTCAAACTTGAACTAATTAGTGTCTGGAAGTCACCGCGCGTGGCCCTGTGTGATGTCACCAGGCACCCCGTCCCCTCCCCCTGTATCCGTCGCTGAGCACAAGTGCAGAGAGCAGCACACCATGGCCTCTGGCCTTCGCGAGGAATGTGCTGTACTCTCTTCTGTTTCACTGCTGCACAGCCTCCAGGCTCCAGCCCCGGCCGTGTTGGCTGTGATGACCTGAGCACTGTTTGTGGGGGGGGTCACGCCCGTGCCTGCTGCAACTATCAATGAATGTGTGTGTGTAGCAGAAGAGAGCAAAAGCCCTGTTTTCCAGTGTGCATCTCGCCGCTGCGGCACGACCGACCGTGAAATCCAACTGCTGTAGCAAATACCGTCTGCCTGCCCATCTTGTTGGTAAAAAAAAAAATCAGTGCAACATTGGAGCAAATCTGAGCAACGTACGAGAGGCAGCCTCGGTGCATTCCTTTTCTGTGAAGCAGATGACCGTGGCCTGTGTCATGCTGTTTTCTCCTCACTGTGGTATCGCAGGGAAACAGGCAGCCAACCACTGTGAAGGAGTGTGCCGGGGAATGACAAACACCCACTTGATCTCGTGAACCTGCATAACAAATGGTTCTTAGAGCCGGAAACGTGGCCTGTGCCACATGAGAGAAAAAGTCTCTGGAATACAGACAGTTCACACAAACAAGACAGAGTTAAAGTCCCAACGTGATCAAGTTCTTCGGAATATAAAAGACTTTACAAACTCAAAGTGCTACGAATTAAACAGCATTATAAAAAGAGTGGCGCATGCAGGGAGGGAAAAAATCAAAATGTAGTTTTCATTGAAGGAAAGGCACATTTTTTAACCAAAAAATCTTACTTAGCCTAATATCTGCTGTAGAATTGCTAAACAAGGTCATGGACCAATTTTGTGAATCTGCAGTTCTGAAGGTTCATCGTCTTTATTCTTCTCTCGCTGTGAGTCAGACTGGTTCTAACATGTAAGTCTTCTGTTGTTGACATCTTTTAATCGATTAGTAAATAAAAGGTTTCTGCACCACGGCGTGATTGTATCTCTGCTATTAAACTACAAAAAGGTCCAAACGGGTGTGGAGTGGACAGTGATTATTGGGAGTGAGACCTGAAGGGGGACGGGGTGTGAAGTGCCTCATTTGTATTTAAAGGGACCTCCCCTGTGCTCACGCTCTGCCAGTAGAGCCTGTCAACAGTTTACTGTACAGTACCATGTGACATGTAGCTGGGTTTTTAAGGGTCTATCAAAATCGCTGCTGTGGCTCATGAGATATTTTGCTAATGTGGCATAGTTAAGTTTAAGATTGATCAATATTCTTCAGTCTTGGATCTACTCAGACTAACCTGAGGTTGTCAGTCCAGTTACATTAAAACTTTATTTCTCCAAACTGAAGCCATTCAAAGAGCTGCCAAAAAACTTGTTCATAACCTTTCCACAGAAGCCAATTTCAAAAGATACGAACTTTTGGTTTAAGCAGTCCCATACCTTTTGTGCTGCTATTTCAAAGACTCCGACTGGCTGATTTCCATTTTACACAATGTCAGGCTGAGGAACAACACTCTCTCTCTCTGCTACATCTACCAATAGCATTAATGCAGATTGTTTGAAGCAGGGAAACAAGACTCCCCCATTTGGTTCAGATCTATGTCAGACATCCAAGCCCAGCCTCTGCAGAGATTTAACTTTTTTTTCCCAGTTTTTTTTTTTTGGCCTGAAGCAGATTTCATAAAGTATAAATAAAACAGTGATTGATTCTGGAAAGGTTGACGTGGCGGCAGAGGTGAGGACAAACTCAGATGATCAAACAAACACGAAGAAGCGAAATGAGCTCCGATGCATAGGAAGCATTCATTCAAGTCGATTTTTTTTTCTTTTTTCTTTATAAAAGTTTTGAATTCCCTGAAGCATTTATGATAGTGAAGGAAATTTTGTAATTGATTAATTGAATATTAGATGCAGTATTGTATTGTATATCATGTGTTCTTTCTTTAACCTAAACAAAAATAGGTTACATTCTATGTCTCATGTAAAAGGTAACACCTCCAGAGTGTAACCAGGAAGAGAAATACATTATAAGCTCAATTCATGATTATAGTAAAAAGAAGTTGTCAGTGTGTTGCAAAGTATCTGCTTTAGAGCAGGGCTCTTGTGTTTTGTTTTGATTTAGCTCAAGGTCTTACACTGAGGCCTGCTGAGTGCTGTACTGTGAATCTGATTGGAGTCAGAAGATTGAAAATAATGTTTTAAGAAGAAATTCAGCTGATTCCTGTTTATTTGGACATACCATTTTGAACAACACATTTTTCCTTTACAATAGTCCCACAGAGATCCTCTGTGGCATTTACAAATGAATTTAAAAAGAACAGAAGATCATATTTCAGGTTTGTCCAGGGAGCGTTTGGGGCTCACATTATCCAAGCTTTCATCAGAAAAAAAACACAAAACTTGCAGGTGCACACATTTATTCACATCCAGAATGTCCGAGACACTTATCCACCCACAGTCTGTTGCAACGTGCACACTCACTAGCACGCGTCAGCTACTCCAAATGAGGCCACTAAATGGCGTGCACCAGAAACATAATGAAAACCAAGTGAGTTCAGCGAAATTGCCCTATTTTTCTTTCTGTACACAGGAGAGTACACATATGAACAGAGGGAGCTGCTGCTGTTCATGTTGCAGAGCCGCAGCAGCACGGTGGCTGTTGCTGAGTTTCGCCACGACAGCCATGCCCCCAGTGCAACATTTATTTAAAGCACAATGTAAGTTCAGTTCATTTGTTACTGTTGCTCTGTGTGTGTGCGTGCGTGCACATTTGTGTGTGAAGGTGGATGTGTGCAGGGCAGGGCAAGCGAGTAGATGAATGCAGACGAGTGTACGGATTTCCCAGCCAGGTGGAATTAGACAGTGACTTCTTTAAATGACAGATGAGCTCCGAGGCCATCGTACATCATGTCATGCTCGGCCGAGCAGGAGGAAAAGCGGGTGCGAGGCAGAGGAACGAGACCCCGAACCATTTTGGAGGTAGTTTTATGAGAGGCTGTGAGAATTACACCACAATTTTGCTTCCTACAGCTCCAGATGGGTGGTACTTTTGCTCGGTTTGCTGTTGTTTTCTCCTTTTTTTCCCCCTCACATCACCAGGTCAGACACAAGTGTGCTATTCCTTCTATTTCGTCCCATCTGTTTAACATGACACATTACTGGCACTATCAACAGTGTGTTCCAGACACGGGTGGAACAGCTGCCACTCTGCATTTGTCTAAGAGCGCGCACATTTCGTTTCAGCTGTAAAACACAAAATGTTGTTACAAATCCAGCAGACCCTTTCAAATTGCCCAAAGCTTATCTTCTTTATCTTTGATGTTTTGGCCAGCAGTTTCCAAATTTTCTGTGAGCTCATAAGAAAAACCACTACAGATTGATGGTTCGGGAGCAAGAAACTCTCAGGGTGAGGCTATCTGAGCACTGTGATCTAATCAGTCTCAGTTGGATTGCCTCTGAATGGTGTCCAAGGCACAGATCTCTCATGTCATATATTTTGAAAATTAATCAGTTTTCCCTCTATTCTAAGACAAAAAAAAAACCACATAAACATGCATTCATACCATTTACAAAAGTAAAAATAAGTCATTTTTTAAAATGCTGAAGTGCTGTGTTAGAACAAGACAGACTGGTGCAAACATGGTGATGTCAAACTACACAGATGGCAACAGAAACTTCAGTTTTCCCTTCCATGGCAGTTTGTACAAAGAAGGAGGAAAATCTGCAAAGTTGTATCTATAAGTACATAGGCTGATCCTGATGAAGCATATTCCTACACGTTATCACTCCCTATTCGTAATATAGGATTGGTCAGGCTCCCTCTGCGTCACGTATCCCCCTGTCAATAACTGTCAATAACTGATGCATCAAATTAGGTTTAGGGTCAGTGTTTAAGTCTAGGGTTTGGATAGTAAGAACTGAGACTACAATTCACTCAAACTCATCAAAAATGGACAATAAGAGATAGAAACATATGACCAAAATCTAACTGTCTTGTTGAATTCAGCAACTCAGAAACCTCATGTCTGTCTTTAAAAGTTCTTTTAGTAAATAATGTGAGGTCACAATGACAACTAAACAAAGAAAAAAAAAAGAAAATTGTCTTCATTTTTACAGCTTACAGTCAAGTGTGTTGTCTTGGTTACTTAAAGTTTTGAATATGCAGAAATATTTAAGCCTGAAAAAAACAATTAAAGCTATATTTTGTGAAAAAATGACGGTAAAGCGTTCTTTGTCACGTGTAATTTCATCTAAGAGTGAGGAAAACAGAGCAAATAAACTTGTGGGTGAAACCGTGGGTTTGTTCAATTATGATTTAGATTTGTTCTTCCCAACTTTACATAAAAACTAAACGTGGTTTTGTTTTATTCAGGTTGTATTTTATTGTTTTATTGTTTTTTTTTTTGTTGTTTCTGTGAAATACAATTGTGAGAGAATATTGTTTTATGTTACTGGATCCAAGAATACTTAATGAGTCAGTATGTGATTCATTTCATACTATTCTTGTTAATTTGTGTGCAAATTACAATTTAACTCATACTTGGAGCCTTAGCTCCTAAAAGAAAGATTGTTCTGCACAAAACATTCTATTTTTAAATATCCTTCATCACCATGAAAGGCAGGTGATCTTGCATTATATGCATGTTCATTTGTCTGTTGGCAAAATATCTCACAAACCACTGAACAAATTAATCAATCTTACAGAGAATAACAAATAAAGTCAGTCCAATTAAAGATGGCCACCACAACTAATAAATGTTTGCAAACACAAAAATAAATTTAATAAATCAGTTAATTTTACAAATTATATGCTAAAATTTGGTGTGGCATAGTTGAGTTATTCCCAACATATACTTTGAACACTAACATATCAAGGTGGATCTTGCAGTATTGAACAGGAACACAAATATATATATATATATTAAATTTCACCAAATTGGCTGTGTTTTTGACATTTATTTATTTGAACACTTTGGCATAAAAGCTAGCATGAGAACATTATTATTTAAAGAAGTATCAGGCTTTTGTGTTTTTTTCAGTCTTAATTTCTTCTGTTTTTACTTTCCTATTGAAAATTCTCCATTTATTCTTCCAACATCCATCTGATTGCGAACAATACTTTGCACTTATGTCTGTGTCACACCTTCAGAATGCTCTGACCTTGGGTCTTTCACCAGAACTCAATAAAAAAATGTCCTCAGCTCTAAACACGGAGGGAAGGACAGAGTGAAGCGTGCAGGCTTTCTAAGAAGTGAAGTTCTCTTTCCAAACAGCTATTAGTCCCATTTCCTCTTCTAATGTTTGGATGAACTTAGATGCTTTTTATTTTACTTCAGGCGTGCTGTATCTAAATTATGATTCATGAGCACATTAAAATCCCCTCCACATCTAAAAAGGCCTTGGGTCTCTGAGGCAATAATGTCAAATAGAGTTTTTAAAAAGCCTTTGGTAGTCTCTGGAGGGGCAGAGACATTACTAAGCCTCTCAGTCAAGCTTCCCTTTACCCACAATGCATACACTCCCTCTTTATTCCTGATTTCTTTATGCATTTTAAACTGCATCTTTTTTGTCATCAGAAAAGCTGTTCCCTTCTTTTGATTTGTGGGTGCTATGAAAAAACATTTTTTAAAAGTCAGAAAGCTACAATTTCTTATGTTCTCTTGTGGGTGTTGTTAAAAATGGCTTTACTTTTTCCCTTTTTTGTAGAATCACCAGAGAGTTACTTCTTTTAACAGGATTATTCCTTTAAATGGCATTAAATTTACCAAATGATGCCAGTTTGACAATACTTTACAGCAGCTGAATAATTTATTGTCACACTGCATATAAAAGAGTCAAAACAGGTTAAATTTCTACACGTTTGAACACATTTATTTTGTATTGAAGTATGATTAGACTATTTATATATATATAGGCTATGAACACTTTCACACAACGTGCATTTTTGACATTGCTGCGTGGAACCTGGTGCACGCAACATTTTTGTGCATTTGATAAGTGAGGCGCCTTGCTCATTTCTTCTGTTGGAGTGCAGAAGTCCTCAGAGATAAAACACATCATTTAACTCATTCAAATAACTGATAACTTTCTTTTCTTTAATAATAAGATTTTAATGCACCAAAATCAGCAGTCACGATCAACTTATTAAATAGTGCCCACCACCAAAAATAGCAAAAAGTTAAAGGTAGGTGACCTTATGTTCAAGTGTTGGTCTCAATATCCAGTGAACTATTGGCCATTTTGCAGAAAGTAATAGCTTAGTAAACTAGTCAACCCAATTCAATATGGCTGTCACAAGGAACTAACCTTTAAAAACACAAAATTGGTTACAGGTGTTGACCTAGACTTTGGCACAACCTAGCAGTGGCACAACCTGAAAATTTGCTGGTCAAGTTGAGTTTGAATTTACTGAAAGGAAGCTACATTTAGAAAACTTTCAGAATCCTGTCACACACTGAATCTCATTTCCCATCCGGCTTCTCCATTGCCAGTATATTCTCTCTTACTCTGAGTCTGCACACAGATAGGCAGCTTGCACCTTGCTGATCTTGAAGCGGCAGACAGTGCCGCTTCCTCATGACTTCAGATTAAGGTTCAAGGAGACACTGTTGGGTTGAAGGGTCGATGGGTAACGCTAGGAAATGGGATTCAGCTTCACGAGACAGGAGGATGAAATTGGGTCAGATTGGTTGTTGTATCATTTAAACAATTCCTATGTTTGGTAGTTTGATGATTTTGGGGAATTTAAGGGTGAGGATGCTAACTTTGAAGACTGCTTTTGTCACGAGAGAAAGATTTTGGTCTGCAGAAATGTTCAGGTAAATGACATGTGTCAAAGGAGCTTCAGTGGTGTCAAACACTGGTCCTGCATGGCCGGTATCCTGCATGTTTTCCTTGTTTCTCTGCTCCAACACAATTGATTTAGTGACTGAAGTAACTCTTCAGATTCTGTAGAAGTCTGGTATTCACCCATTCATGCAAATCAGTTGTGCTGGAGCAGAGAAACAAGGAAACCATGCAGGATACCGGCCCTTGAGGACTAGAATTTGACACCTTAAACAGAAAAAGATACAGATTTTCAGAGAGAACACAATGAAAATCACTTTACTTGTCAGTGATCATAATGTTTTGGCTGTTTATTCTATCAAAATGAAGTACTTTTATAAGGTACCATTTTTGTCACTGACAGCAACCCTACTGGTCTTTGTTGTCTTAGTGCTAAAACATTGATAACTTCTGCTAATGCCTGTTTGCACACTTCAAATGTCATTTCTTTCATTCATATAGTCTAAATACCTCCATCATATGCAGGAAAATAAAAGAATAATCTTTAACTGTCTCTGTTATAAGATATAAGTAATTCAGCACCTCTAGACCTATTGGTAATAAAGCAACAGTAGGAAATTTATGATTAATGAGAGTTTGGGTCAAGAGCACGTTGTCATTGCATCTCTCATCATTCCAGATGTTACAAGTTAACTATCCTTATGACACATGCTGAACATGCGCAGAGGCCCCAGCGGTCAGCCTCAGCTTATTGGGCTTTATTATGATGTCTGAGATCAGTGTGAGAGCCCCACTCAAACAGGCTAAGACCAATTATTTAGATTAATTTGAAACACCCTTCCCAACCTCATTCTGCTCAGAGCATCTGCTCGGGCTCACGAAAATGATGATGTACGAGGCATAATTTAGCCTCGAGAAAAAAAAAAGGGGGAGAAAGAAATCACCCTGGCTGGTCGGGGCCAAATGGAATTCAGATGTACTGATCTTATTAAGAGGTAAAAAGGATAAGGACAGGTAAGAAGTTTTATCAGTGTTAATAAAAGCTGCGGCCATCTCGTATCGTCCGTCACCTATAGGAGATGAACTTTCCGTCATATGGGGCGGCAAATGTTCTGAGTGGTGCGTCTGTTCATTTCTGGGAGTTAGAAATGCTTTTTAGAGCAAATCTCTCCACGCTGGATGATTTATGGGCACCCTCTTACAGTGCTGGTGACATCCAGGATTGATGTTTCAAAGAGGGCGTCTCGGCACTTCCCTGTTGAGTTCAGGTAGAAAAATGCAGCAGAAACTGTGAGGAGGAGCAGAGATATGGCAACACTGAGATTTAAATGTTCACGCTGCTAATGAAATTACACGGGAGCTCATTTTAGCGGCAATAAAATCTTTAGATGAAGCTGTGAGCACATCATCACCATGTGGGTCTGAGCTTTGTAAAGTAATAGATTTAAATAGAACTTGTGGCCAAATCACATTCTATTTATTCCCTTTACTTTTTAGCCCTACCCTACAATTTTACACTTTAAGCCATGGGGAAGGGTGTCCAATCAACAAAAAACATAATTAAAAAAAAACAACTTTTTAAATAAGTTACAAATGTTGCATTGGAATATTTTAATTGCTACTCTATGTGACTCAAATAAGTGCTGAGGAGTACAGGGGTGACTCTATTATTCTAAAATGCCTTTTTTCATTAGTTTATATAACAAAGCAATACATGTGTTTGATTATAGTGTGTTACTGGAAAGATGACTTTTGATGAGAAGGACTGGGAATAAAAAAGGTTGAGACCAGAGGCGGAGGCAGGGGGTGGCCATGGCCACCATAGAAAAATGTTTGGCCAATCAACTGGCCACCCCAATCACTGCTTTGCTAGCAAGATTCTGGCAAAGCTAATTCTATTTGCAAACTGTTCTTTGTACTGCACTGCTGAAATAGGTTATTCTCAAATGAGAGAATGACCAACAACTTGCCATGAGGAAAAAAATAATCATTTTCTGGGCCACCCCACAGCCCTAGACATAGTCTATGGCGTCAAGAATCGGCATGGCCAGAGACTATCCTTTACCTGCTAGCTGGTAGGGCTGCAACAATTAGTTGACATAATCAACCACGTCGATTGTAAAAATTAGTTGATGCAGCATTTTATTGTGGATACGTTATATTATTGAACCATATAAATGTTAATTTGTAAGTGCAATGAAATATGTGAACTGCCGGGGGCAGAATTGCTTCTATTGTTTGTGGTTGCATTGTTTACTAAAGAAGAATGTGTCGGCCTGCAAACCACAGAAAAAGATGCAGAAAGGCACGTCAAAGAGATAGCGGAACAGAAAGATGATCACGTCAAATAGGCCTATGTTTTGTTGGCTACTTTTTACTGAAAATAAACCAAAGAAAGTTAAACTCAGACTTGATTATTCCAAGGCAGGAGAGCAGCAGTGAAAACATCATGATCACCTGCAATGCTAACATGTGGCAGCCGAGTCCATGTCCTCTCTGCATCCTCTCTAGATGAGTAGTTTTCAGAAAGTTAGCTTGTTTGTCAGAACAATGCCTTATGAATCTTATTTTCAGTGGCTGATTACTCTGTGCTGCAACTGTCTAGAATTTTTGTGAGTTTACATGTCAGAAAACTGTGTCTTGGAAGCTGCCACTATCAGTTATTAACGATTGCTAAAGCTTTAGGTGCCATCTCATTAAATCACTGAAATATAGTAATAATCCATCCTGTCTTATCTTCTCCCGTGCTTTGATTGTGTTGAAACCGTATATGAACTTTTGAACTGCCACATCCAGCAAGATTTCACACAGGATGGGTTATTTTCTTACCTTTATGCACTTGAATGTCACTTTAACCAACGTTATTCTTTAGTTTATTTTAGTCTTGCAAAGCTACGTCTACACCCTGCAAGGCATGTTAACAGCTCCTCATGCTGGGGGAGAGACTACTGTTTTGAGTTATTTGCACATTAGCTGTTTGTTCAAAAGACTACTTGCAGTTTAATTTGTCTTATATAAGTTCATTTATATTATGTTTACATGTATTAATGTTAAAATATATCTGAAGCTTTTAAGTTTAGGCTTCAAATTCACATGTTTTATGGGTTATTGTTTTAATGTGCTCTGACAGCTTTTATGTTAAAGTAGAAAGACTGGATAACGGGTGACATTCAAAGGTACAATGAGCAGGTGAGATGAGATGTGAACAGGAGGTGCAACCACAGGAGAGATGGACCTTGTGACAGAAACAATTATTGACTAATTGTAAAAATAATCGCAGATTAGTTGATTACCAACATAGTCATTAGTTGTAGCCCTACTGCCCGGCATGCAATGCATCTGACTTTGACAGTCCTCCGTCTACGTGGAGGTGGCTTTCTGTGACTCTTTCAGGCTTGGCCTGGCCAAGCCCCAGGTACCAAAGCTTGACCACCAGGTTCTAACTGGCGAGCTCACCCTAACAGGCTTGGCTCAAGAGAGGTGCCCTGGTTTCCCTTTTTCAGATAAGGTTTCCTGATGGTTGCTGTTCCATTCATCAATGGTTTTGAATTGTTCTTTGTTTGAGCCCTCCTCCAAGGCCTGTTTGCCATGGGAGACCCCACCAGGGGCTAACACCCCAGACAACAAAGCTTCCAAGATCATGGTTGCACTCAAACCCCTCCACCATGTTAAGGTGGTGATACTCCTCCACTGGTTAAGAAAAAAGTGTCATTCTTTTATTGTTTGACTTGTTTGACTTGTAAACCAACCAACATATTTGATAATCGTGACAAAACCCATGCCATCTCTTTTCATGCTTTTTATATCCCGAGTATCTTGCAATGATGAATTCAAAAATCGGCTTTGGTCCACACATTCAGGGCTTCTTCTGTTGTTTCCTTTTTGATAAAAAGTCAGGAGAGGAAAAAAAGAAACCTCAGCAATAAAATATATGTTCTTCTTCTCTCTAAAGCAAATCTGCACTCTGTGGTGGTAAAATGAAAACAAACTTTTATAACTAGGACTGGGGAGCCTGTTCCCAACCGTTTCATCTTTAAATTAAACAGGATTTATATGTCTAAAGGTAAGTTAGATTGAAGTAAGCAAACACGCCGCTACTGATGTAGAAATCAAGCACTACCCCAGGATAATTACTGCTTTGAAAGCCTTTCTTTAAAAAAAATAACGCTGTGTTTTCAGCATATTGGTGTGCAGCGGTCTCAACTCAGAGCTATAGATTGGTGCCTTTGTAGGGACCCAAACGCAGCCATGTGTTATGCTTGCTAATGAAGCTGAGCGATGAGAAGAAAGAAAGCTTGTTTACTCAATGGAGATAACAACAGCTCAATCACCAGCCTGATCTGAATCCTTAATTGGGATCATTACTAAACTGAGGACAACTAAATAAAGATAAGTTTCCAATTTGCATAGCAGGACCAGCGATGATAAATGCAGAAAAGGTGCTAAAACTCAGAGTGGGACAGATTTAACATCTACTTACTTCATTCTCTCTGAATGGAATAAAAGGCCCAGCAGCTTGTGAAGGAAAGCATATCAATTGCTGCCTTCTGTGCCAAAGTTTTAGGCTAAGATTTATGTTATATTGAGTAGTGACAGAGGTAAAGCTACTGATTTTTGGTCAAATTCAACTTGAAAATGATATTATTTGTAATCTCATGATGCCACATTCAAAATATGTGTTGAGAATAGCTTTCAGCTAACTCAACTTTCAATAAAATATTTGTAAAAAAAAAAAATGAGTTATGGCATATTTGGTATTAGCTTATTTTGATTAGCTGTGGCAACCACTGTGAAATTGACTGATTCCAAAAATGAATTAGTTGTCTGTATATGTAAGTATGTCTACAAGCCATTTGGTGTTTCATGAGATATTTTACTAACAAACAGGGTTGACATATAACTATTAAGCAGAGATATTATGCAATGAGCAGCACTTGCAGTTTGTGCTGTAAAAGATAATCATCAACGATGCAAAATGTTATCACAATATCTGTAAGATTGGTTAAAATACGACAGTTTATTATTATTGTTTATACCATATGTGATTTATATTTATGTTTTCTAACCCTTTATGGCACGCATAATGATGCCAGTTAGAAAAAAAATTTGTGGGATGTTTTTTTGACATAAAATAGACCAAGTAAATATGATCAAGAAAGATTCAAAAAATATACAGTTTTTAGTTATTTTTGGTTGACGTTGCCATATAACAACACTGTACCATAGTGGAAATTATTGAAAAGAAGATAATTTGGTTGTTATTGTAAAAACCTTTATTTAACAACTCAGATTATAGTCTTAAAAGTCTCCAATAGCATCATCAGTTAACAATGTAACTCATTTGAAATTTAAAAACCATCAAAAATATATTTTTCAACTTTTCATTGGAATTTTTCATTTGAATAATTATTTTCATTTGATCTGAGTGTCTTGCTGCTGCTGTCTTTGCCTCACTGCTTGTGAAAACTGATGAAGCATTTCCTCTCAGCTGTGAGGCACAGGTAGTTCTCACACTTTGTGCACTGCACTCTGACGGTACCTGTACAGCCTGGGTATTTGCACCAGCCTCTCTTTGCCATGCCAGCAGGCCAGTGACCAGTCCTGTCCCAATGCTCAGCTGCTGGTGAAACTGGTGCAGTGGTAACTCTGCTCCTCTTCCCAGCCATAGTATTAGTATGTTATGAACCTGCCAGTTAAATGCAACACATAAATAATAGTTGCACTTTCACCCACAGTGAACTGTAACTGTACCCACATCCTTATTGTCTCTCCTGTCCTCACTGTCCCCACTGTTTCTCATGTTCTTGCTGTGTCCACTGTCCTCTACTGTCCTCATTCTCTGGCTCAGTCTTCATCATTCTGGCTGTCTCCATCATCATCACTCTTGCCTTTATCTTTAGCTTACTGGGTTGCACGCTACTTGTTTTCTTTATCACTAAATCCTAATTCATCCTCACTACCTATAGGCAGCGTTAGTTTGGTTTTCTTTTGTAAGAAACATTGTTGCCTTCATTTTGTAAATGGAAGAAAAAAGTGTCAATTATTGTCATATGCAATATGGAAATGACTCACAAAACGCAATATTATAGCAGATTCTTGAAGATCAGTGCATACCATCAACATACCAGACTAGCAATAGAATGGTAATCCTAATGGTTCAGTGTTGCCGTATGGCAACATCTACATTTTACCAGTTTAACATTATTAAATGACCAAATACAGTGCAATAAACCACAGAATAGTGAACTTAACTCACTTATTGTTGAGTATGTACACATCAAAAAATGTATAAAAAATACTTTTTTTTTAGGATTTTTGAGGAGTCAAATGGTGAGGCTCCTCCCTCTGAAAAGGTCTGCAGAAAAGGAAGTCAAATTTCCCTCTAGAAAGTCATGTGACAAATTTAAACACTGTTTTTGGTTCTCTTAGGATCCCATCTCTCTTTTTCTGCACTACATCTTAAAATTAGAGGCACTGTGTGTGTGTGTGGAAGGAACTGAAAGGGTTTGTTGCCAAATGGCAACATCGTACCATAAAGGGGGTTAGTTGACTGTGAAGGCTATTTTCAACTGAATTGATTTCAAAAGTAAATCAATCAAGTTGCATCCAATGAGACTCCAGGTCAACATCCATAAAAATAGCTAAGTTAGAGCCATTGTTTCATATTTTTAAGATCAGCTTGCTGTGGCAGCCAACTTGTATGGGTCTGAGGTTTTAGATGTACATCCAAAGAATATTTCCTGGATTCCTGGATGTTTTGTTTAAATCTGTCTAGTGGTTCTTGAGATATCTTGGCAACAGACACTGAAACGCACTTGCTCACACATAGACATGAGTAAAAACCTGATTGTGTGCCTTAGTCCTCTAGCTGCAGGTGAAAATAAATAAAATGCACCAGCATCAGAAATTTTCGAAAAACCCTTGTTGTGGGTCAGGTAAATCTTCAGTGGACACCAGCTAATCTGAACTGATCCACTTCTCAGAACATCGCTGAATCGGGGATATTGCTTTCCGTCGAGCAACGTGACAGGTGCCATCTGATACGCGCGCTTATATTATCCAGCCACACGACGCTGAGCTTAAGTGAAATGTCACTTTTTTTTACAGCCTGCCTGATTGCACACGTCTCTCTGAATGACACTGGCCCAGCTGGAACTCACCGGAGGTTTCTCTGGGTCTGGATATTAATTTCACTCAGATGTGCCCACGGTGGGCCTGAGTGCATGAGCGGATGAATGCACACAATGACACACATACACATGTGCTGCAGCAAAAGTCTTCAGCTCGTGTTCCTCCTGGAGATTTCGTTATGAGTTGATTTTGCATTATCGCTCTGTTGCCGCCCAATTTTAAAATGAAATG
Source organism: Anablepsoides rubrolineatus (assembly GCA_031762495.1). NCBI lineage: Eukaryota > Metazoa > Chordata > Actinopteri > Cyprinodontiformes > Rivulidae > Anablepsoides > Anablepsoides rubrolineatus. The sequence continues at coordinate 7,043,403 of JARVGW010000086.1, read as the reverse complement.
TCACTTTCATTTGTTATTTAGATGGGGACGTGTGTTCATGACTCTGTGTCTGAACATTAGAGCTACATCACGAAACATGCTCAAACATAGAACAGCTGTGCCAGCTTTAAAGGGATAGTCCAGTCAGATTTTAAGTGATGAGCCGTCAAATACCTATAGTTAATACCTCATCAACTGTAATGACTTTGAGGAAAATTATGGCTGTGGTATCTTGGTGGTAGTCAGTGATGCGGTCTCATAATCGTGAGGCTGCAGGTTCGAGTCTACGCTGTGTCAGGAAGGACATCTGGAATAAAATAATTGCCAAATCTTTTGTGCAAGTTCGCTTATTGTGGCAACCCCTGCAGAAGGTGCAACCCTAAAAGTAAAACAAACTCATTAGTTGTGACATCAGTTATACAGTATGGAAAGAGGGCATTGTTTTCATCAGTGGTGATTGCTCGAAGACTGCAAGGGAAGCTCAGCTTCCTTTTAAATGTCAGAAAAAATAAGTGATCAAATGTGGTGTGTATGTCATTGACTAAATATCCACTACAACACGCTCAACTTTTGTTCAGAATCAGCTTCTTATCACTTGTAACGACACGGTTTTCCTCTCACTCATTCCCGCAGCTTCACAGTACTTTAAACAGTGTGGATGCTGAGCTTCCACACAGTTCGAATAGAAGCAAAGAAACAAGACGAGTCATTGGTTAATGCTGGGCTTTGTCCCGCCCATCGGACGCTCAGCGTCTCTGTAGGTCTATGGGGCAGTGGGTTGGCCTCAACTGGCCCGGACGCTCAGCTTCTGCATGATGATTGGATGATCTGTCTGAGGCTGAATCTCTTTTTGATTGACAGCAAA
>JARVGW010000086.1:7005007-7021465 GCA_031762495.1 Anablepsoides rubrolineatus | reverse complement strand
TCGATACGTGTACATGTATTGTTTCACCCCTAATATATATATATATATATATATATATATATATATATATATATATATATACATACATATTGGTGAGTGATCAGCATTCTTTCAAGGGAAGTTAAGCCTTTAGTTTATAAAGGATTTGAGTCAAATGTGAACCTATAGTTTGTTGCAATGTTTGTCCCTACATCTACATAAAAAATAGCAAATGCATGTTAATGTATACAGCCTGAACTTATTTGATCATATATCAAACCTTTGTTCATATCAGGACTACATGACTACTTGTACATATAACTGCTCATGCAGAAATCATGTGACGATGCAAATGAGCCTTTCATTTTCAAGGGTACAGTATGTCTAAAGGGCCTCTTATAGATATACCTGCTGACTTTGTTTTGTTTGCTCTTTTTCTTGGTGATTTTTTTCTATTTTCATGTTGCCACATGCACTCTGTCCGCTGACAAAACAGTTATATATATATATCTGTTTTTTGATTGAAGTAGTTCAAAGAGAAAGAAAAAGGATAAGAGGAGGCAAAACAATTTCCAAAAAGAAATTTGAACTCAATGTAATGTTCTTTCTATAGTCTGCAGCTCTTACACTGTACAAGGCTGGGAGACATTTTGATTGACATACTGCTGTGAGCTGAGTTTGCTTAAGAAGTAAACAGTAATAATTTGTTTTCCCACTTCCACTCAATCATGCAGTTAAATCAATTTAATGAAACTCACATTTCAGTAAGAAAGATATTATCTGCCTCTTTGCAAGTGAAAGTATTAACCAAAGATCTTGTATGATCTGCTTTCACTTTCAATATGTAGCTACTGATTGTCAGCTACTACCACACCAAGTTTTAGCTCAGTGTCTGTAAAAATGACAGAGTTATAGCCATTTCTCTGTTTGCTTTGCTTAAATAAATGTGGAAGCCATCTTGAATCCTAACATCTTGTTTTGAACTGCTGACCTACTGAAGCAGAGACAAAGTCAGTACTCAAAACATCAGTAAAACCTGAAGAAAATCTGTTAAAACACTCTTTAAATGATGAATTCTGTTCTTTGCTGAAGAAGCTGATACTGAGTTGTTCAGTGTAAAAGAAGCAAAAAGGTAGCTAAAATAGCAATAGGCTAATTGAAAGCTAAAATACCAAAACATGTTCAAAAACGTAATAGAAAGAAAATGTACAAACAAATTAGCTAAATGTTAAAACTAGCAAAAGGTTGGCTAAAATTGACAAAAGTTTGGCTAAAAAGTAACTAAAGGCTAGTTAAATGTAGTAAACAACTAGATAAAAATTAGAAGTGTGAAGGCTAGTTGAAAAATAAAAGTAGTGAAATGATAACCAAAAGTAGCACAAGAAGACAAAAACTGACCAAATACTGTATTTTGTGAGGACTTGTGTTTTGCCTAATTAGTTATTGGGCCTCCCAGTCTCTAAATATCATCTGACAATTAAAATCAGATCAGTAACTCCAAAAATGTTATAATAATAATGCATAAGTCTACACTTTAGCACTTTTCTAGATGCTTAAAGACATTATGCACTATTCATTCACTTCTCAGTCACACTCGGTGGTGGAAGTGTGTCTGCCATTCTGCACCTACAGCTGCTCCAGACCACCACAATCACACCAATAAATTTATACATGAAGAAGTTGGGTTAGATGTCTTGCCCAGGGACATAATGGCACTAAGTGCTCAGGCAGGGATTTGAACCAGCGATGCCCTGTCACTGAAATCTATATCTTCCTAATTATACCTCCTTTAACAAGAAATGTCAAGCTCATTTAGTCTCTACAGTCACCACTTCAAGGACAAGGCTTGGAACAGTTTTTCATAGAACCTGGTATTAAGTGTCTAATTAAGGAGCTCTGAATCTAATCTTCGGGGGAAGCATTTCACATGGAACTTTTTAGTTATTTAGTAAGTTTGTACTAGTAGGCTGAAATGAAAATAACATTTGTTACAATAAATTAGAAACACTTTTTGTACAAAACAATTTAACAGTTTATTTGGTAGAAATCCAGTGACAGAACAAAGGTACTAAAAGTCTAAAATGCCTTAACTTAGGTCTTAAATGAAATGGGTCCATATTAAAATCAGGAGGAATAATTAGGACTTAAATAAAGACCCACAATTATGCTGAAATATAGGGTTTTCCATACCCTATACACTAGGTATATGTATACCTATTTAAAACCTAAAAGGCAGCACTATTAGTAGGATAAAAATTCTTCTTCTCCTCACAACCGCTGCATATCGCCACCTAGGGGTGTAGTGTGTAATTTTACAGAGTGTCAGTGGAACAAAATAAATGCAAACTACACAAGCTCAGCCAAAAAAGTAACTAACAACTAAGGCCTGGAGAGAAAAGCAGTGGAGTAAAAAACATTACTGCCCACCTTTGTTCATGCTTTGGGTCCAAACTTTCATCAAAACCTGATATTCTGTTGCAGATTTAAAATAAGACAATGTCACATGGCCAGTGTTTTTTTTACCATGCATTCATTCATTCATCCATCCATTATCTATACCCCCTTATTCTTTTCAGGGTCATCGGGGTCACTGGTGCTCATATTCAGCAGTCACAATGTGAGACTGTTTTTTTTCCCCATATTCTACAAACATGGTGACAACTTACCCCAGTCTCCCCTACTGAGGCAGACCAAAGATCTGATAAAGTGCAAACGATCAGGTGTGATCAGAAACCAGGACTAAAGGGCAATGGAGGTATCACAAAGGAGGCTCTCGGAGGTAACAAAGGCTGAACCCATAACCCACTCCAGTTTTTCTTGTCTTAAAATAAGTTCTGTTAAACATCAACCCATCTCTAAAACAAGAATACCAAACAGATTCTTACAACCCCTGAGGGAGTCACTTTCAGACATGATCACAAAGTCCTTCGACTTGAGTCTTTCTTGTTGAAAAGATCAAATACACAACACTGCTTCCACTGTTCATTCACCATTTTTTAATACATATTTATACACACGTCACGCTCGGATTATGAGTGTTCAATTTATATGTGCCTCGCAGCCATAAAAAACTCATGATTGCACATTTTATTTGCATGTATAAGTAGGTAGAGTTTGTCGCCCCTATAAAATAAAAGGAAGCATTAGCATATTTTCAATGTGCCGCACTTAATCACATTCAGCTGATTTGGAGCAGAAAAGTTGAGCCATTTGATGCCTGCGCCCAGCCGTGTTTTCATTTTCCCTTCTCGGTGGGGACACTCCGGAGCCCATCCGCACCGTATATCGTGTTGTTTATGTTCTGCCTGTGAGCGGAGGCACGCTGTGACGGTGCACCGCCCTTGACTGAGCTGTAATGACACCACTGTGAACTGTGCTGAGTGACTGGCTGAGGCGTGCACAGTCATACAGACAACAGGAGAGGAAAAAAAAAACAGAGGGAGAGATGGGGACATTTAGAAGGTTCTGTTTTTTTGAGCGTTCAGCAGTGTTGCTTGGTGTCTGTAACATCAGAGCAGCTGTTGTTTTCTTGCTGAGTTTCCCTCCCGTGTTTCGGTTTCATCCCACACATGGCGGTTGAGTTTTTTTCTTCTTTTTTTTTTTTTGCAGCTGTAATGACCTCCTTGCAATGCTAATCTCAACACTTCCTGTTGCTGTTTAACAGTAAAAAGCCTTCCAGCAGAGCAGTAGACAGCACACTGGGAGGAGACACACCATTATACACCTCTGCAATTCTTCACTAAAAGAGTACAAAGGCTGTGGATCAACTAATAGGCATGCATGAGACTTTGGCGAAGCTGATGCAAATTACACCGTGAAAAAGCATGGGAACCTCTGCACGGTGCCAAGCATTTCGAGCACATAGATGCAGTCAACATGAACACAGCTTAACTGGATGGCCACTGGAAAAAAAGGACCTCCTGTGGGATTCAGAGGAGCATTTATTCTTTGCCTGAAAGGCTTTTGTTAAAGTTAACTGATGTCATAAACAGGCTGCAAAGGCAGGCCCTCCTGTTGTGTGTTTTTGTGTGTGTGTGTGTGTGTGTGGGGGGGGGGGGTTGTTAAAAAAGACACTCGAAAGCAACTGGATACAAAGTCTACTTCCAGTTTCCAGTAAGAAGGCACCATGCACACATGTGCAAGGGAATACGGTTTGGTTTTGCAAATGAATCTGTGCTTTTTACTTTGCAACTCATACAAGCAGGTCATTCTTTACTAGAGGAAATTTTGTTCTCCAAAATCAGATTATCAGCCAGACAAATTAAAAACTAAAAATTAATCACTGTACATTATTGATCTGCCTGACTGAATGACACATGACAAAACAACCTTTTGAGCAAGGGCTCATGGGATTTATAACTGCTATCCATCCATTTCCTTTACCTTCTTTCCAGGTCATGAGAATCTGGTGTTTATCTCCAGCAGTCACTGTGTGAGAGATGGGGAATATGATGGGCCAGCAGCCTAAGCAGAGAGACCCAGACTTCCCTCACCAGGGCGGCGTCCAGGAGGCATCCTAACCAGATGCCTGAGCCACCTCAACTGGCTCCTCTCAACGTGGAGGAGCAGCGGCCCCTGGATGACCGAGCTTCTCATCCTATTTCTAAGACAGAACTCAGACACTCTGAGGAGGAAACTCATTTTGGCCGCTTGTATCCGCAATCTTGTTCAGTCTGTCACTACCCAAAGCTTGTGACCATAGATGAGGGTAGGAATGTAGACCAACTGGTAAATTATTTAACACGACAAATTAGTACAGCACCTGCATCACTGCTTATCAATCTCCCACTCCTTTCTTCTCTCATTCTTGAAAAAGACCCCAAGATACTTAAACTCCTCCACTTGGGGCAGGACCTCCTTCCCAACCCGGAGGAGACACTGCACCCTTTTCAAGCTCAAGACCATCATCTCAGATTTGGAGGCACTGATCCTTATGCTACGTTTACACCAAACGCGTCACGCGCCTCCAAAAATCTCAAAACGCACGCGTCTTGACACTGGTGTCCGGTGGGGACGCATTTGGTGTGAACACAGACGCGCAGCAAAGGCAGCTGAAGAGGGAGGAGTGTCTGGGTCTTGTTCTGGTCTGTCTCAACAGCGAATGAAATAAAGATAAACTTTGTGTAGTACTGAGAAAAAACCCATGTGCACGAGGAGAACATGCAGACTTCACCCTGAAAGCTTGGGGGTTTGGTTGTACAATCTTATCTCTGAAAGTCAACAGCTCCAACCACTGCACTGTTGTCCCACCGATTAATATAAAAAAAAAACTGCTATGTTTTCATCTTTTTATCAAACTGTGTGGTATAAAAATATAGAACAATATTTACAAGAATGGTGCAGCTCATAAATTAGGTGTGAAGATTATGGAAAATGAGCAGTTGTATAATGCTGCACTCAGCAGCAAGCAAAAAAAGAGGTTTCCAGCCTGATTGTTTAATTAACTGACCTAATTGTACTTTCTGGGGTGGCTTTAGTCCAGTGATAGGGAGGCCATTTTCCAAATAGCCTTTTCAGGTTTCTAAAGTGTTAATGAGCATCCCATTCTGCTTCCACTGCACCCAATATGCTCATCAATCAAAATAAGAAAATAACATATAGCATGGAAATCTTAGGGGTGTAACAACCCATGGATCCAGGTTTAAATGATTAATGATTTGATTACATCAAGGCAAAATGAGAACAACAATCCATATTGTTGTCATATGTCTGATATGTGTCTATCCTATAATACCCATCCCATCTTTTTGTAAAAACATTAAAATTATCATCTGTTGTGAACTTTGTCACCAAATTAAAGAATCATGCTTTCATGTTTTCAGAGCCAATGGTTTTCTTGTTCACTAAGAGAAAACTCTGAGAACTTCTCCTGCTTCACTCCAATGATTCCCGCAAAAAAAAAAAGAATTTGTAGCAAGCTGAGTGATTTTCACTCAAAAATTGAGCTGACAAACCTTTTGACCATTCTTTAAAAAAAATTTGAGGTTCAGGGTCAAAATGAAATTGGTCTTGCATGTCGGCATGTTTTTTTTACAGTTAACAATCCTGAAGATTTGGTCATTTTGTGTCTGGTTGTCAATCTGCTCATGAATTTACAATTACAGCAACAACACACTTTACTACAGCAACCCAGATTGATTTGGACCAGGTCAGTCAAAAAACTGAATAAAAAATAATTTTATAAGGACTGAAGATATTCTACTAAATGGAATTACAAACTGCTGCCACCAGTTTAGAATGAGACAGAGTGTTTCAGAGCAGATTGTCTGACACATGTATACTTCAGACAGACTGAAGTGATATTTTGTTCCAGCCACCAGCTGTAGGAAGCTTCAGAACTGTGTGGGCTGATATTAGAGTTCATACATGGTGATATTGAGTTCACTAAAGAAAATAAAAATATTTGTCGTAGTGAAATATTGCAGCCAGTCGTTCTGCTCTTGATCCAGTGCAGTGGACGTGGTTCTGTACACCAACTCAAACATGCATAGCTTCGTCCCTCACCAAACCTAAACCCCATCGAAAATCTGGGGGATTTACCGGGCAGTCGTGCATGTCAGCATCCAAACTCTGCAAATCCAGCACCAGCTGTGGACAGCTTCAAGAGGGTTCAGCTCCTGTTGGCTGTTACATAGACTGGGGTTAGATTGCAACAAGGCATCATTACAGGTCAAAGGTAAATCTGAACTAGAGAAATTACATTTCCTGTGAAAATGCAGTGTGAATGCTCAATACTGAAAGATTTTTGATGAAAACTGCAGAAGAAGCTAAAAAGGTTTAATAGCAAAACCACCGCCATATACAAGCATACATATCCATATATGTATATATAAAATGACCACCTAGAACATTTAAGGAAACTGTGCTTTTTAGTTTTTGCAATGCTTAAAAATATTGCGGTAGTCTGTGGGGTGGGCAGAGATTAATCTATGGTGGGCAAGGCCACCACTAGCCAATCCCTGGCCCCACCACCAATAAAATTGCTTCCTGCACTCACCAGGATTTATCACTCTGCCTTAGACACAAAAACAAACACAAAAACCCTACCTTTGTTCTTATAAACAGTTTAGCTCCTATAGAACATCTTTCACAAAAACATTAAAATTTATTTGCATTCCCTGTTCAATTCCCGTCCAAAAAAAAAAACTCACTAAACATAACACTCAAATCTAGAAACATTCAATATTCAAACCCCTCAGCAAAGCTTGGTTTACTTTAACACTGAAGCTTTTGGAAAGGTGTGCATTTTTTTTTACTACTAAGCACTTTGATACAAATAAATAAAATATCTGATCTCTGTTATGAAAACCTAAAAGCACTAGACAAATCTAAAGCTAAAACTTTTGCATTGAGTTGTTTTTTTTCTTTTTTTGACTGTATTCCCCTAATGGTCAGATGTGCCTTCCATAACTCTTAAAGCCCCGTCAAAGCATATACTATCTACAACTCTTTAATTTCCTCTGAAGCAGCATCCTCGAGTTATCTACTTCCCATGTAACGCAAGCTAAGCCGTACGTGCTTGTCAAGTCCCTGCATTGTAATGTTGTATCTTGTGCTCGGAAAGCTGCCGCACTAAATCCGTCTCACCTTATTCACTGAATGGAAAGGCATTAACGAATCTCTCATCCTTTTGTGCTTCCCTGCAAATGGAATACCTAAATCTCAAATAGAAATGTTATTTTGGTCATTTGCAAGAATTTATGTGTAAAAAGACGCCCAGTAAAACACTCTTGCTCTTATGCTGGCGAATAAGATGATTACTTGCTCTTGTGTGGGCACCAGCAGCAACTTATTAGGCAGTTTAAGCAATGGCAGACTTATTTTTGGAGACACAAAAGGGCCATTTGCATTTTGTTATTGCATTGGAGGGTCATAAATTTCAAGCATGACTGACTTTTCATCATTTTACTAGTCTTTAATCAGGATAAGTGATGTATAAAGATTCCAATTGAATATAGAGCTTTTAGTCTGGATATTAAACTCTTCTGAATATCCTGACATTTTTACTGTTTATAGACATAAACCACAGAGAATCCTTAACTCAGAACACAACAATATATTAAAATACACAGCAGAATGTAAGAAAGTGCAACATCCATCCATCCATTATATTTACCTGCTTCTTCCTGTCAGGGTCATGAGGGTCACTGGTGCCCATGTCTAGCAGTCACTGAGAGAGGGGTGGGTTACACCTGGGTGAAAGTGCAAAAATGATAATATAACAAAAAAGATTAGGCACAAAATACTAGCAATTAAGTGGAGCCCATTATTGCAGTAAGTGGAGGTGAAAAGAACAAAATGCAGGACTAGGAGTTGTGTTTGGGCTCCAAAAAAACGACTTGTATGATGAATAAGAAGTACAGAAAGTCCAAAAAAAAAAAAAGGCAATGACAACCAGAGTGAATCTATACTGAAGGAGGTGATGAAGTGTGAGAGTGAATGAAGGTGAGGTGATTTCAAATTCAGGCCAGGTGAAGAAAAATAAGAAGTTAGATGTAAGTTACCAAGGAGTTTGTAAAATCAATAACTAAGGTTGTATTCACACCTGATAGTTTGGTAGACTCGGTTCGATTGTGGACCAAAATTGCAAGATTTGTTTACATTTTCAGTTGGTGTTTACATTCACATTGCTCTTTGTCAAATAGACTAAACCCTTTGAAAAACCTGTCCCCTTCCTCGCCTGTGGTGGTGCTGCACCAAAAATTACTGAAAGAATCAACACGAAAACCACAGAAAAAGGCATAGAGCTCTACTTCCTTCTTCACAAAATGTAAACAAACATGGAGTACTGTCAGATTTTAATGGTTGTGAAATTTATTTTTTGTTTTTGGCCAAACAAATAGTCAACAATAGGCTTAGCGTGAGTGGAAGATGAGGCGGAACCATGGAGAACATAGTTTTTTTTACACATGGCAACTGCTCCGTATGAGGCGGCATTCACCAAGTAGGAGCGCATCTAACTTACATGTCTTGTCTTGTAAGTAACAGTTAGCAGCAGCATTAGCGCTAACTTTTGTTGCAGGATGATGACTTCCTAATAAGAGCCGCGCACTGATGGTAAAGGCTGCCTATTCTGAAATACTGTAAACTTCAACATTTAGACATAACATTTAACTTTTAAATTTAACTGTAAAAATGAGCAAAATGTAAGAACAGTGAGCTAAATAATGAAAACGTATTAGTGACCTTTTTTTTTTAACATTCATTTTACACACAGCGCCCCATACCTGAGCTTTTGGTTTTGTGGTCATGTTGTGCAACATTACAGTAATAACTACAACAGATCAGCCATGGAGTTGTTTCTGTCAACAGAGCAACAGCATGAAGACAGAACGATGATCATACAGACCCAATCTGGTCAGGTGTACTTAGAGCTAAGCGCTAAAGAGGAAACAGGCTGTCATTTTAGTTCAGGCTGATGGTTCATTTCTTACCTCTGCTCAGCATATCTCTGCCATCTGCTGCGGGGAGTGTCTCTCAGCTCCTCACCTCTCTCCCTCTCTCCGGAGCAGGGAACGGGCAAATGGCAACATGAGAGGTGCACTTGGCAGCTGAGTACAGGGCTGAACGCGCACAGACTAAAATTGAATTCCCACCTTTCGTTTCCCCCCTCCTCTCTCTCGGTATGTTGCAACTTTTCTTAGTTTGTCCTCATAAAGTCAGCACGCAATGTCCCACGAGATGTGAAGGCCTCAGCTTTTACCGACTCTGAGGCAGCTCACATGTAGATATCAGCTGAGGAAACCTGCACTTATTGGGTTTATATCAGGAAGTTTTGTTCACATGGAAATGGAAAAAGATCATTTCAACTCATGCCTCTGGTTTATACGTCTAGGAAACATTTTTGCAGTTAGTTGGAAGCTTGGGAAGAGTTCTGCTTCTGTGCATCAGCCCCGACTGTTATGGTCGTCTGCAAGTGAGCACAGAAAAGCTGTCCGATCTTTGCTCCATCACCTCTTGTCAGGTTCAAATACAGTTAAAGTATGGAACAATTCAAAATGAACCTCTGATTCCCATTTTTGGTCATTGTGTTTGTCTGTGTAATGGTTTTTAGGAGATATCCTCATCCCTTTTTCTTTTTTTTCCTTTGGACTTTTACAAAGATTAGTGAGCAGCTTTTAGTCCATTTTTGACCTGCAGACAGGGGCAGAGTGATATATAAAGGTTGCACAAGTGCATGCCAGCCCAGAGGAAGAAAATTACAACAATTTAGCCGAGTGGCAAGCCAGACCTGCAGGCACGGAGCCATATCACTCATGTTTTCTGGTGTTCAGCAGCCGGGGCGCAGCGCCCTCTCAGAAATACCACAGTGATGTTGTGCTATCAGGGCGTATCTAAGTCTGTGTCTCTGCCCTCACTATGTGAGAAGTGTTGCGTATTCAGACTGTTTAACGTGCAGGCATATAGTAAATGATGCTTTGAGAGTTGGAGTCACGTTTTGCCTCTGACGAACAGCACAGTTGCCTGACGGGGGCTTTGTCTTTGTTCTGTTCCCAGCCTGTGAGTTAAGGCTGAACCCGAAAGGCATCTATCGCCAACATCCACTCGAGTATGTCTGAACATGTACTTGATATTCCTGCTAGGACCTAGCTGGCTAAGTGAGCTTTCCTGGCAGTCTGGCAGATCTGCAGGAGCCAGCGCGGTGGTGACACAGTCGAATAGCGGCAGAAGAAAACAAGCGGCGGCGGTGGCGGCAGGAGCGTCTCTGAGTCAACTCAGTGAGTCGAGCATGTTTGTTGCAGGAGGGGGAATATCTGGTCCAATTTATGCTGGATGGATTTGCAGCAAGCTGTCGCACATTTGGTACACAAGCAGTCGTGTTGGTTTTGATTTTTATTTTCAATTTGGATTTATCACCAATGTATCAGGGTTGAAACAAATGAAAACAAGTGTGTGTGTGTTTTAAACGTGGCAGACGGAAACAGAAACTGTGTGCAAATAGAATAAATTATTCCCCTCCTCTAAAAAGCAAAAGAGGCGACAACATTGTTTATACTTCATTTTTGTGTGTTCATTTGTCTGTTGTGTTAGCAAAATATCTCATATACCACTGGGCAAGGTGCACAATTAATAATATATAAGAGGGATAGAATCTTAAGAATACTTATTTGGAAAAAAAAACTTTATCTACATTGAATAATTTCACACAAATTATACTAAACTCATTGTTGGGTGTGCACGTTGCACATAGGCCTTTGATGGTGACCTGCCTAAATTTATCCTCATCATATTGCCATCATTATAATGTCACGGCTACAAAAAAACAATAGCATGGTGCTGCACTACAGACAGGTACTTCGCTATACAAAAGTTATTACTGAAGCAAGACAATTCAACAAGTATCATTCAACTGCAGCCACAGCTGTGCCACATAGTACAATTAACAAAAGCATCAACATGGACATAATGAACTGACAATGAAATAAAACATTTGAACAAAAAACTGGATTTCCGCAGGTGCAGACATACCCCACTGACACCAGTGAATATCCAGGGAATGGACATCGAGATAGTGGACTCTTATAAGTACCTGGGTGTTCACCTGAACAATAAACTGGACTGGACTCATAACACAGGCTCTTTACAGGAAGGGTCAGAGCAGACTCTACCTGCTGAGGAGGCTGAGGTCTTTTAGAGTGCAGGGGGCGCTCCTGAAGACATTTTCTGACACTGTGGTGGCATCAGCCATCTTCTATGGGGTAGTTAGCTAGAGCGGCAGCTGAGAGGAAGCGGTTACATAAGCTCATCAGGAAGGCCAGTTCTGTGCTGGGATGCCCCCTCGACACAGTGCAGGTGGTGGGAGACAGAAGGACTCTGACTAAAATAACATCACTATTGAACAACAACTCCCACCCCATGCATAAAGCTGTGGCTGAATTGGAGAGCTCCTTCCACAACAGACTGCTGCATCTGAGGTGCACAAAAGAGCGTTATCGTAGATCCTTCCTACCTGCAGCTGTCAGACTCTATAACCAGCACTACGCCCAAAAATCACAATAAGTGTTACCTGCTGCCTGCACAATCATTTATACTGTTACTATTCATTGTAATTACTCATCTGAACAATCATTTGCACTACTACTTATTTATATTACTAATCTGAGCAATCACCTGCTCTGTTATTACCTATATTAAACCTTAAAATATTAAGCTGTAATTGCACATCTGCGTTTCTTGTCTGCATTGTGATACTTCACTTTACAGTTAACAGTCTGTTGAGATTGTTTTGCACTGAAAACAGGCTATTTCTGATTCCTAATGTCGAATTCTTATAGTCTACGTTCTCTAAAACAAAACATCTTTTTCTATTCTTGCACAATTTTTTATATTATATTTTTTTATTATTAGTAGTTGTATCATGGCTAGTCAGTGTTAATTTTGTATGGTGTGCACTATCTATATTTTGTAAAATACCTAGTGTGTGAACCTCTGTGCGAATGCTGCTGTGACACCTGAATTTCCCCTCAGCGGGACAGTAAAGGCCTTTTCTATTTCTTCTTCTATTTCTAAAAGCTAGATATAAGCTGCTGGAAGCTGCGCAACCAGGAAAAAAGCTATGAAATGACGACGACGATGATGATGACGATGACAACAACATAAACGCTGGCCCTGATGAGACTGCTAAAACTACATCAATTACAATAAATTGACATTTGTCTTCATTTAGAAATGACCAAAAATTTACTTAAAATTTAAAATTTTTAGTCTAGAATTTCATAATGAAAAATTTGTAGGAACCCATGTTATTGATGACAATATTTTTTCATTAAATCCTGTAAAATGGCTTAAATTGAGCAATAAAAATGTGAGTCTGGTTGCTGCAATCTGTGAAAGTCATTAATTTGAACAGTTTGGGTTTCTCCGAGCCAAGGCCACACTTACTGTGCTCTAGCTTATAGATTCCATCTCAGGTCTTTGTTTCTGTTCTGCGAGGTCTTAAGAGTTTTATCCCGTGGAATCAATGGAGTGCACCCTAAAGCATGAATGAAGAGCAAATCCTCCTTCTTGTAACCGTCAGAAGCGTAATAGATCAGCCCTGCAAACTCAGTATGCTGCTCAGTATCAGTGCATCTAGCAAGTTCAGTCCTGGGGCTGCTGATCTGAAATACTGATGGAAAGAATCTACTTGCTGCTCTGCATGTGTGCACATAACATTAATACTGAGATTGTTTGCTTTCGAGTCAGCCTTATAAATATGCATGCAAGGATGACAAGTTCTCATCCAAGTCAGGAAAAAAAAAATCTTGACAAGGTGCTTCGACTGTTTGACAGTTTTCATGAAATGCAGGATTTCTGTGAAGATTTGCATAAAAATATGACATGCACAAAGTCTCCTACTGATCTAGCACAAACCAGGCTAAAGTTGAAAGATTAAATGAAATATTTCATAAAGAATCTCACTTTTTCTGAGTTAGATGACTGAGGTCATTACCAAATTTGTTTTGGTGTTTAAAAAAAGGGGGTCTCATGCAGTTCGCAGTTCTGATTTTTATGGCGGGAGTATGCCACACTCCCAGCTACAAAATCCAACCTTCCTTATTTCCTTTGACTTCAAATCATGATGCATTCACTGTAAATTCCAACATGATGATTTTTATTTGAGGTCTGATGGAAATCTTTATGTTTGTTTATTATTTTGTGTCCCAGTGAGGATGATTTTTTCATTCTATTCATTTTGCAGCTAGATTTTTGGTTTGGACTTTTCTTTTCTCTGTATGGTGCTCTATGATGACTTTAGTCTTAAGCTGGTGATTTACAAGACCAAAAAAATTAAAATAAAGTAAAAGTAAATTAACCTGGAGAAGTAGCTGAACCCACTGTCAGCCTAAAAAACACAAAATCAACAGAGACATTGCTTATCAGTGAAATGTAAAACTTTTGGATTTGACAGTAAAGGTGGACCAGGTCAACCCAAAACCCACAAGACTTTACCTAAAAGGGGAGTCACTTACTGCATGTGAGATACATTTAAGTATTTAAGAATCAAACTGTCACTCTGTCTTTATATCAGTTTACTGAGTGCTTTAGTTCAGTTTTTTGTTAGACGTTGTGCTGTCTGATCTCTCCCTTGGTAATTATGTGCGTCATAACATTTTTGAGTTTATTTCTGTGTTGTTGGATCTTAAAAGTTGTGCAAGACAGTGAAAGATTAAGCATGTGTGTCTCACTTCACTCACTGACATAAGCTGGAAAGAAAAAAAAAACTCTGAAGACAGGAGCTAAAAGGTGCTGTTGTGCTATAATTCAAAATGTGTCACCAACTTTTCATTAAAAAAAAAAAAACTCCACAAACGTTTGTGCAACTGTGAAATAAAGATGTCAGACCAAGCAGTGGCTGCTTGGTCTAAACTCAAAATTTCACATTAACTTCTGCATTTCGACATTTCACTCAAAGTCACATTTCTCATCTCATCCTTACGGCTGAGCACCACTAACATATACCTGAGTTCTATGTGGTATTTCCTGCATAGAAACTGTGTTTTAACACATCCTCTTATAAATACTGAAAGGTACCATGTGTACGACTAAATGTGAAATGAATATAGAAAAACACATTAAAAGTAAAAGTAAGAGAGACTTTCTTACGCATTGTTCAGTTGTGATGAGTAGCTGCCATCTTGAATTATGATTTTATGATCTCCAACTGAGATTTCCCACTGGAGGGGCATTACAGTTAAAATTCACAACTTGTAAGTGGGAAAGTCCCACTTCCCAGTACAACTGGGCCAAAGCAAATGTATGTGCACCTCAACCAGTGGTGGAATGCCACCATTTTGCAGGTAAAATAATCAATATGCATTATTTTAAGATAATAGATTTTTGAAGCTCTTGCTGACAACATAAAATGCAGTGGTGGGCCACATTAGGCCTGCGGGCCTTGAATTTGACATGTGATCGAAAGTGACAAACATCCCCTATTGTACTAACACTTGTACCCCATCTCAACACCACACAGTAAGACACAACAAAATTAATTATTTGAATTATTTATTGGTGTATTTATAACATAACTACTGTATCAAATGACAAATAGGTGGAATCTAAAGTTTAGTAATTTGGAAAGCACAGATGAAAAATAATGATGGAATAATTTGGAAATAGATAATCTAATTTACCAAAAAAATATATATATTTAAAATCTATTCCAAAATAGTTTGCATCAGTTGCTCTTTAAACATCTAGAATTTTTCTCCAGCTGTCAAAAAAGAGTGTTTTTTTTCCCTTCCGGCTAGGTGAGGAACTTCAAGCGTCTGTGTCGGCCTTGCCTGTTATGTTTTTTGTAATTTATGAGACTTTCAACAGCTCCCGGCTATAAACATTTTCAGCACACAAACTCAGTTCCAGTGAATCCACGTTGGTGTTCTGTAAGTCAGACGTTGTTTAACGTGGTCTTGCTGAAATATGCAAAGCCATGACTAAAAATTGGCAGCGTCTGACAACCTGTTTGATGGTTCATGATGAGGTTGTAGAATTCATCATTTTCCTAAATGAATTTGAAGTTGAAGATGCTTCAAACTACTGGAAAGTTTTTCATCTTACTTCGGTGTATTTTTTTTTTTGAATGGTGAAATATGGACTTGAAGTGTTTGATGCAGGAACAAGCTGTGCTTACTGATGCTGGTTTTCAGAAGTGCTTGTAAACCCACGCAAAGTTCTTTTACTGTCATGTCTGGTTTTAAAGGAGTATCGCCTGAAGGTTTCAAGATCACAGCCTTTCATTTCAGTTTTTAGAGCTTTAGTATACAAAGACTGGACCAAATTCAGTGAATTTTAAAATAACATTTGATGCCATAGGTGAAAGTTGTGATTTTATTCTGGATCGAAAAGCTATACTTGTTTTAAAATATTCAATTTAGTTTTCTCGGTACAACTTTGAGAGGAACAAATATAATACATGTTCCTTGTTATTTATGTTTTACAGCGGGGGTGTCAAACTCATTTTCACAGAGGGCCACATGAGTGTTATGGTGGCCCTCAAAGGGCCAGCTGTAATTAACTTCAATGTTTTGTGTTTAGCTTTATCTCACACGTACTCTGAGCGCTAACATTACTCACAAGTCATTTACAAGGTTTGACCAAAATGGATCAAACTCGATTCCTTACATCAGCTTTAATGCTTTGGTTCTGTTTAAGCTTGAGATTTAGATTTAGATGAGCATGTATTTTTATTAAAAAGAACACTTAGATTGGAATCTATTTTCCCCTACCAGTATTTTTTAACTCAAATCTCTTCAAAAGCTACATAGATGGGATAACTTGTAAAATAAATCAATTAACCCCAACACACACACATTCTAAGTGTCTGGTATTTCCAGTTATATCAGTTTGATATGACAGAAACTGAACCATCTACTGGACTACTGCCAGTGACGTGCGGTCACTAGAGGCCTTTGATCTGGAGTGTTAAAAGAAAAACAATATTAAATACATTAAGTTGTCATATTTATACAGTGCTTTTTATTATAAGCATATTTTCAA
>JARVGW010000086.1:6958362-6986186 GCA_031762495.1 Anablepsoides rubrolineatus | reverse complement strand
ACTTTTTGTTAAATTAAAGATCTTTTTTGTTATCTTTTGAGCCTGCCTGCGCCCTGGGTTTTTCCCTGCACACATTCTTGACACACAGTGGTTCAGTAGAGCTGTTGCCTCTCAGCAAGAATGTTGTTAGATTGAATCCTCTCCGGACCTTTCTGGGTAGAGTTTGCATGTTCTCCCCTTGCATGCGTGGGTTTTCTCTGGATACTCTGCTTTCCTCCCACAGACCAAACACGACTTTTATGTTAATTGGTACCTCTTAATTGTCCCAATGTGTGAGTAAAAGTGTGAATGGTTGTTTGCTTTGTTTATCTGTGTGGCACAATAATAAACTTGCCACCTGTCCAGGGTATGCCACCTACACACTGACTGCTGGATATGGGCACCAGTGACCCCTGTGACCTTGAACGGATGAAGCGGGTAAAGATAGTGGATAAATAGCTGGATGGGTCAAATGGATAGATGTTTTTGTCAAACTCTAACAATCTTCTAAAGTAAAGACAACAGTCTTAAATAAACAATCAGTTTAGAATGTATCGGTCTGTTTGGACGTGAATGTGGCAGCACGCCTTTTTGCCAAGCTTGTCAAATCTTATTCAGGAGTAGTTTAAGGCTGTTTTTGTTGCCTAAGAAAGAAACTGAAGAACCTAAATATTCCAATGAAAAGGGTAAGGTTCACTCAGGTGTTTTTAAAAAAAACAAAACAAAAAAAAAACATGCACAATATGCACAAACTCAATATCACAAAGAATTTCAATAAAAACCTGCATGCCCAAAACGTGTTTTTCAATCACAGGATTGTGGCTAAAATCCTATTGCTTACAGTGCATATTGTGAGCAATGATGGAGAAAAAGAGAACAAGGAAAATATGAGTTTATTGCAATTGATGCCAACATTCAACAAAAAATATAATCTGCAAGGCAGCCCTAAGAAATCCCTGGCTTCTGTTTTTTGTTTTTTTTTTCATTAGATTCTTTTGATCCAGTTTGAAAATGTTCAAAACTTGAAAGAGTTTGCAAACCTCTTCACAGTAAATGTGTGGTTCTTGAAAAATAAAAAAAAACATTTGAAGTTTGAGTCATAGTTTCAAAGTTATAAAACTTGTGTTCTGGTAATTTTCTCTAACATCTTCTCACATCCAATTATCTCCACGGAAAAGGGGATCAATTCAAATTAGCCATGTCATTATCCACAATGTTACGTAGCTTAATATTACTGACTGAGCCAAGGTCGAAGCAATCACAAAACTATATGTTGTGTCCAGTTAATGTCAATGTAAATCACAGGAAATATATCTGTAAATATATCTGGGAAAAAAGCGTGAAATTTGTACATGTTTTTTTTTAATTCACAGCACTTCTAAAGCACCTTTATGAAGAAAAAATGTTTAATTTCTTACTTTATCATGTTTAATAATTGTGTTTGATGGCAGATGTGATGCAGCATCATCAAACATGTCACATATATGCTGTAGGGCAAGATAACTGGACTTAGTGTGAAAACAGAATAATTCACATGGACAAAAGGAAGATGGATCACATTAATCTGCACAGTAAACCCTCCCCTCCACCCCATCTCTCTCTCTCTCTCTCTCTCTCTCTCTCTCTTACAGTGAGCGCTGCAGTTGTGAAGCTGACACCACAGCCTTCCCATTTGATGAGCAATTAGCATACCCTCGCCTGAGTTTGTATCATGATGATCCATTCATTTCCGTGATGTAATTATGTGTATAAGGCTGCTCATTTGGAAAACATTGAACTCATCAATCTTTTTGCACCCGTTTTCTAATTCAACCCATTGAGAGGATCCTGGGAGACACTAAAACCGCACTTAATTGTTCTCATTCCAGACAGCCTCTAATTACACCCAGTGCTTTAGATCTTGGTTAAAAAGAAAAAAGTTCAAGATTGTTGTTTCTTTTTTTTTGTCACTGAGCGTTTCTTGTTTAGGGAGAGCATTACAGGGCGAGAGGGAAAAAATTCCCTTGTCACTTTGCCCTCTGGCAGCTGCGCCCTGGATAAACAAACACTCATCGCTGTACATTAGTCAGCCAGTTGGGAGCTGGGCTTTGATTAAAACGCTCCCTCCACCATATCTCCACGGCCCCGCTCCTGCGAGAGCCCAGATAAATAAATTAATGAATAGCTCTTGTTGAACTAATGGAGAGGAGGGATGGTTGTCTCAACAGCTGCTGTACTGTATCGTGTCACGTTCTCATGATTGAGAGGCGAGAAGAGCCGCACTGTAAATCGGTGATTAGCACTTAAACAGATGATTACCAGCGGAGCTACCTATGGGTGTCTGTGGGTCTCCTCTCTGTATTTCCTGCTGAAGACACTGAACAGACGTGTCGATTCAACATAGTGCTTTAGATAAAAGCTAAAGATAATGTTTAGAGGCCAGTGGGGAATGGCTGTTCAGTCACGCCACAAACTTCACAAGGACAGTGTTTTGTTACAAGATTTGAAATATATGTTTTTTGTATCTAATTAGTTTTTAAAGTAAGAATGAAAGCCTTGGTTCTTCCAGAAAACATGAACCTTTCGAAATATCTGTAGTGTATTTTAAAAAGCCTATTATTCTCAGCTTTCTCAATTTACAATAAAATGGTTATGTCACAGTTTCAGGAGAGTTGGACTCAAGGATGGACTGAAATGTAGAGCTCATAAAATGAAAGTTAGTCTTATTGTAAAGCAAATCGAAAGGCTGACGTGGCAGCAAAACACTTACAGGAACTGAGGATAAGGTATGAGGAGGCCTGGATGTGGCATAAAGCACAACAAAGAACAACTGATCCTGGAATGAAGACAGAAAAACTACATAGGCTGGAGCTACTAAAGAGCTGGCAGCAGCTGAGACTAATAGGAATGGAGAACAGGTTTAGGTGAGCATGGAAGGACAGGTGGGAAAGTACTGGGAGAAAAAACTGATGACACAGAGAAACAGAGAGGAACAAAACCAAACACAAGAATTACAAACCTAACAAAAATACAGAAACTATCAAAAAATAGTCAAAATGCAACAGAACCTGACAATTTAGTTTTGAACATAAAAAATAACATTTATTTCTTGAATTTAAGAAACAAAAGACAAACTTAACATATCAAGCAAGACCTTCTTTTAGAACCTTTTCATGCAGGGCAGCTGGAGAATTTTATTTATTTGGGCCTGGTTCATTTTTAAACTTCTTTTTTGAGCAAGCAAAATCTTTTTATTTTTTGTATGTGTGTGTGTGTGTACTCTTGAGCTTAAAATCATCCCACATAGAAACAAAACTAAATACAACACAGCTACTGCTTTTATTCTAAAAATAGAGGTCAACAAGCTGCTTGGGGAGATCCAGGTTTTCCTTTTAGTTTGGCCTCAGTCAGTAATGAGCTGAGCTTTGGATGTTCTAACACAACACTGTAGTCTTGGACAGTTCACCTTCAATAAAATATTTATTTTTTACTATTATTGTGAGGCAAATTTAGCATTCTGTTTCTCTAACAAGGTGCTATTGGAATACATTCTGTCGACTTCCTAATAGACAAAAATGAAGAGAAAACCAATATGGAACCAGTGGACATGGCATCACTTTCTGTATTTATTAGGTTTTAAGTGTCTTTGAAGCAAAGTGTACAAGTTTATTGAAATGTATTTGTGACCGCTATCCTACAGTTTGAAAACCCTCCCTTAGTGGTTGTCAATCAACATATATTTGAGAGCTAAAAGTCAGTTGAGGCAGTTAAAAGTCGACTTGATTCAAGAACTAAACATGCTGATGTTGGACAGAAGGCCTGGCTCTCAGTCTCCACTCTAATTCACCCCAAAGGTGTTCTGTCAGGTTAAAGTCAGGACTCTGTGCAGGCTAGTCAAGTTCATCCACACCAGACTCTGCCATTTATGGACCTTGCTTTGTGCACTGGTGCAGTCATTTGGGTAAGCCAAAACTTTTGGCAGTACAGTGTACTTTTGTATGCCAAGAAGGAGCAAAACGTTTTGCCTGTACTATAAGGTGATGGATGACATGAAGCTGAGAACAAAATAATGCATGCAGCTACACTATAATGTCAAATGTATTTGCTCACCCATCCAAATGACTCTGCACCAGTGCACAAAGCAAGGTCCATAAAGACGTAGATAGCAGAGTCTGGTGTGGATGAACTTGACTGGCCTGTACAGAGTCCTGACCTCAACCCAATAGAACACATTTAGGATGAATTAGAGTGGAGACTGAGAACCAGGCCTTCTGTCCAACATCAGTATGTGACCTCACAAATGTGCTTCTGGAAGAATGGTCAAAAGTCCCCATAAAGACACTCCTAAACCTTGTGGACAGCCTTCCCAGAAGAGATGAAGCTGTTCTAGCTGCAAAGAGTGGACCAACGTCATACTGAACCCTATGGATTAGGAATGGGATGTCACCTAAGCTCATTAGGCAATACAGTGTAGTTCAAATGGGTGATTTAAAAAGCTTCTGCTAAACTTGAAATAGTGCTGAACAGATAACAACTAAATTATATCTGCTGCAACAGAAAAATAAAATGAAACAAAAACGATTTGGGGATAGTGACCCTGACAAACCTTGAATGAACACCATGGTGTACAGTATGTGGTCAACACCTGAGCCCAGTTAAAAGTTTGAAATCTAATAAATTGATGTCAGTGGCCACAAAATTGGCATTAAAATCTTGCTTAGCAATCTGCCTCCATACCAACATTCTCTACCTGGCCCTCACACGTAGAGATTTAGTCAATATTAGCTATTTTGAGTTAACTTTGTGCACAGTATAATGTATGTTTGTTTTTTGTTTCCTGGTCTTGGTCTAGCCTTGGTCTCGATACAGTGGTCTTGGTCTTCACTTGGTCAGGTGGTCTTTACTACAACATTAGCTATGCATATAAACAACAGCAGTAATAGCAGGATAGTTGTTTTGTTCACTTGTTATTGTACCTGACATTGGAAGAGAGACTTGTGTTGTTGGATGTAAAGAAGAGGTGAACATCAGGTACATGTTTCATTTTGCTAATATAACAACTGGCTACTGGGAGCAAAAGAAAGACACTCTGCTTCACATAAACAAACACGCCCACAACGTTCTGACCAATCACACACTGCAAACCATATAGATCTATAGGACAGAGTTCAGCAGTTTTTGTCACACAAGCCTGAAAGCAAGATGTGATAATGGACGTTTAAATCAGCGTTTAGTTCCAGAGTGATGTGAATCTAAATAAATAAAATAAAAACTCAACAATAAAAATGTTGCTGACAGAATTAAGATCTGTGACAATCGAAATGTTGAGTTCAGTCACGTCTCTGAAGCAGTTGACCAAAGTTCTTTGCATCTCTTAGCCTTACATCATAACAAAACACTTAGTTTTATTTAATTTAGCTGTTAGCAGCTCTGATGTCTAAAACAAGTCAGGTTTAAACAAAACACTTTAGAATTACAAATGGAGAAAAATAACATAAAAGGATAAACAAAACATAAAAAGAAATTGCTGGATGCCTTTAATTTGCATTGTTTGCATTAGCTCGCCACTTCTGTCCCTAAAGAGCTTAGGAGCTGTGAGTCGCTGCTATAGCAACAGTTCAGCTCTGTGACAGGTGGCCATGAGATCCTGGACTTTAGGCAGAAACACAACCAAATGTGGAAAAAAAAAATCATATATAAAAGAGTACTTTTTTGCTTGTCGTACAGCATGCAGTTCTCTAAATATATTTGCTCTTTACGTGTCATTGGTTAATTTGCACACACTGCATTATGTATTCTCCATAAAGTCATGCCAGCACACACAGACACCGGCCGCCTGCTAAACATCAAGGTCAAAGCGGGCTGGCGAGTTACCTGAGTCGGATCACACATCTGGACTGCTGGGAAGTGTGTGACCTTCTGTAACTCCCCCGTTACAGTCGCAAGCAAGTGTGCGTCCAATCATTTAACCACACACTCATTGCATTATTCAGAAAGACACGTTTGTGTAAATATCTGACCTTGTATCTATGAGGCATTTTCTAATGTAGGTCTAAAAGATGGTTCAGGTCATTTGTAGTGGGATTTGTGGAAAGTTATGAACTATTACTATCTTACTTTTTGTAAAAAGCTATTTAAGTGGCCTCAGTTTAAAGACATATAGTTTATTTTGTAAAAGGACTGACAAGCTAACAACTACTCTGAGTGGAGCAATGACAAAGTGGTTTGATACCAATATAAAACAACTCAAATTCTAAACAACATTATGATGTTTGTGCCTGAAGGTTGTGTTGAAGTGGTAGAGCCTGACGCTACTACTGCCTTTCAGGCTTGAAAACAACCACAGAATATCATGGAGATAACTAAACATTTGTGATTCTCATTAGGTTTGACCAAAATAGCCATAACTGATGATTTTAGTTTAAAGAAAAGCAATGGGAAATATGCATTTTTCTATGAAATGCTATGAGTTTCATTATAAAACAGCAGTAATTAAATAAATGCAGTCTTCTATTATTATTATTATTTCCTCACACTTAGGCTGGTCAAAAAGCCATCTGCAACAGATAAGATATTACTTGTTCATAACCATTCCACATGAGCACATGTCAAAAGATCTGAACCATTACTTTAACAGTTTGTTTGTATTATTATTATTATGCATTTGGTGAAACCACTGCTTCCAAAAGTAGCTTACATTTCCAGGATAAATGCACCTCTTATTACTTCTCTAATATCTGCAAAAACAGGAAAATAAACCAGCCGTGCCCATATAAACACTTCAGAAGACTTTGAAGTAAAAAAAAAAAAAACAGCATGCAAAATGCTGTGACAGCCTATAAAGCCTGAGCTGAACCCGGTGTGAACTGCAGACTAACAACATTACAGAATGTTATATATCACCTTCACATTCATCTTCCATCCCAGGCTTTTTACTTTGAACTGAGCGCTGTTTGTCATGCTGCAGACATCGTAGGACCGCTGCAAAGATGTTTTTGTGCAGCCAACAGGTGGCTAAAACAAAATACCCCGCTGAAGAGTGACAGGCACCGTAGGATTTATGTCCAGCTGAGGAAAGTCTCCTCAAAGCAGACTAAGCAGTACGATGTGCCCAGGAGACAAGCCGCTTCATCATTCCATTGATTTGTACCCAGACTAGTTTGTAGCATAGAGTTCCGCGATTGATTATTGATATCAGTGAATCTCATCAACCCACCGCATTAATGAAGCCTCTTCCTTTGGCTCCATATGTTTTCTCATTTGAACTGAAAACAAGGAGAAGGCAAGGACTTTTTTTTTTCCAACGCCAGTTTGCCTGTGTGCATTCCAGGAGCGGCGCAAAACACCTGAAGCCTAATCACGTTTACTGTTGCAATCGAATCCACGTAAGCTCATTTCACAGAATATTTCACAGCAAAAACAGCAGCTTCAAAGGAGAACTTTTCTGCAAAGGGAGCAAAAACAACACGGCGACGCGGTCTCTTATCTTGTCCTCTCTGGGAGCTGTGGACAAGCGAATGAAAAACATTTGTAGGATAAAACTTCTGGGTCTTGCATAATAATCCCACATGAATTTAGGTGGTTTGCTATGAAACCAGCCACGTGACACAAGGCAGAGCGCCTCTCTCTGTCACATCGTCTGCTTAAACACTCAAAGAAATTAGTTAGTCACCTCAGGCTTTTTGATTCTCAATCCACATCATCATTTTCTTAATTTGCATGATTATCCAGGAACACTCACCTGTAAATTTTGCAATAAGACACCACAGGATTTGGCTGTTTTGCCTAATGTGCAAAATACAGACCACATGGGTGCAAATGACATCTAAATGAAGGGTGAACACTTGTTAATTCTAGAGGGCTTTTATATGGAAATTGTTTATGATGATTTTTTAACAAGCTGACAATTTTCTGAACTCGTACTGCTATGTGCTTTGATAAAAAAAAAGTGCTGCGGTATTAAAAAGCTTTTACGCAGGCTTTTCTTTTGGGCTTTTATCGTTGCCGATTATTTTACAAGCTTGAGGGAAATGTCTTTGATTACCTTCATAACCCTTGAAAAGTATCTTGACTAGTCAGCCTGGCAGTTTACAGCAGCTAACATGACAAAGCAAGCTCAGGTTAACACTCAGCAAAATGCAAGAACGGCCGTTATTTGAGTTTGCATTTTAACATTAAAACACATTGCTTAGACGGGTGAATTTCAAAGAAAAACGAGCCACTTCTCAAAATGGCAACCAGCATCAGTTTTCTTTCATAAAGTCCACTTTTATACAAAATATAAAAAAAGTGAACTTAAGAGTTTGTTTAATTTTTTTTTTTTGGAAAGTGTATTAATATATTGTCAGAAAAACATTTTCAGGTTAATATTTGGCACTTTGCAGTTAAAACAATTAGTGCAGCTTGGCGTGGTCATTGCCTACTCAGTTCCACTCGAGTCTATTTTCCTTTCTCTGCTCCATCTGGGACTTCTCCCATTGACATGAATTTCTCCTATAGAATTTCAACCAGGCCAAATAGCAAACAGAAAGAGGAGTTGTGAACAATGACGTCGCTTTTCTGCCTGTTTTAGTCTGCCTGTACTTTAGCATGGGCAGCGGAGGAAGCAATTGAAGTCAAAGTCTGTTTTCAAAACGGCAGGCCGGGTCCTCCGAAGGCCAAATTTGTAGGCCTCTTACGTCACAGCGTTGCGACGGAGGCCGTCCCCAACCAAAGACTCCTCCGATGCGGCCGACAAATGCATCCTTCCTTTTGCCTGAATCAAAGGACTGGTCCGATGGATCCTTCCTGGCCCAGCATATCCCAGAATGCATTGCGACCTGACTGGAGATTCTTTTTATGCTAGTAATGTCGGATGAAGTGAGAGAAAAGAATACGTTTTAAATAAAAATCTGTCAGTATGAAAATAAAAAATTTAAGCGGTTGTAATTTTAATACTTTTATCATTTGTATAAACATGTTTTTAAATATTATTTTTGTCAGAAAAAAACTAACTTATATAGCAAAATAAAAATGCACCTACGGCGGGTCCATTAGTTCCTTCAAGTTAATTTTATTGTTTTGTGATATTAATAACGCTAACAAATTGATATTTTTCTACTTTTGATCTATATTTGCTTCTGGGTAGCATCGTCACGGTTGCTAGGCGACATGACGTACACCGGGGTAAGGACGGGAGGCTAGACCGTCCAAATTCACAGACACTTTTTTCCGGTCTTCCCGGTCTACCAAGGACCTGGCCCACCTCGACCGAGTAGTCTGGATCCTTCGGAGGACCCGGCCTGTCGTTTTGGACACAGCCATTCAGTCCGTGTTGACAAAGCTTCCAAATTAAATTCAATTAGTCTCACAGAACCTGCAGCACTCATTTACATTGAGCTTGCTACTTCTCTAATCCCAGGGGATGATTGTTTACAGCGCACACAATTTCCGGTTAGTTTTCTAACATAGCTCTTTTCAGGGTAGAGCTGGCGCACTACATATGTTGTGGCAAAACGTTAGATTGTGCAACATTTGAGCTGAGCATTAGTGGTAAAATTTTATTTTATAAAATCTGTAAAGGATATCATAATGCAAGTTCAGTGATGTGCATTTTACAAAAATAAAACGGACGTACGGTTAGGCAAAATCATAATTTGTTCAATAATTGTCAAAAAAACTGTGGAAAACTACATGTGAACCCAATGGTGACAGCATTGCAGAGCAACTAATGCTGACCCCAACCCTATGAACTTGTTTAATCACCTGAAACGCTGTCATAAACCAGAGGAAGGACAAGGCGGACCAGGGTCACTATGTCAGCGACATGCAAATATAATTGTTATATATTAATTGTCATATTAGTTATCAGCTACATGTCACAATTAATTGTAATAATTTAGCTTTTTTTCCCCAATATCACCTAATCCTACTCTGATGATAGCAAATCAGGATTTGTTAACAGAATTCTACTGGACAGATAAGTCAGGTAATCAGAGTTGGTGTAGAATTCAAGTTATATTTTTCTCTTCAACATAGGTTATCCATTGCTCTCTCCATCTAACCCTTCTACACACACCAATACAGGACAGGTCTAAAAATAGACATGAGTTTGAACACATCGCCTCATTAGGATAGTTCAGAAATACACATGCATTTTCCTGGAATCGAAACAGCTCCTGCAGGAACATTTTCTCAACCTTATGTGGACAAAAATCCTCCTCCTCCATCACACAGCCAAACATTCTTTCCTTCATGTTTGTTCTGTAAAGTATGCTTGAGCTGTCGAGCTCACTTTTACTTGTTTCACTAAAAACCCATTGTTAGTAAAGAAAATCTTTGACAGTTTTTTAAGCCAGTTTTGTTTACATTGCTTGATGTACTACTACCAAAACCACTCCTATCTGAGCTGCACAGTTTTGATGTATTTAGCATAGGTTTATCTACATATATAACCAAGCTACACCATCTTTTGACTGATTTAGAGGGATACATTTAAATCAGAATAACTTATTGTTTTGATATAATTCTATTTCTAAAAGAAATGAAATCCCTACTGAACAGTTGTATGTTTCAACATACATAGTCCACGATTATACCTTCTTCCTCTCTGACATATTAATACACCGACGTCATAAAAATTTGATTATCGAGTAATCCTCCCCCCACTCCCCAAACCCCCACCCATTTGATACACAATCTCCATAGTAATGTAACAATGATTAAATAAAAATTTGGTATCTCCATGCTGACAGCTCCCCTATTAATAAAATGTCAATTTCAGCTTATCTAATGCATATTAAAAGTCAGGAGGCTGTATCCAAGGCTCAAAGCTCATCTCAGGTGGTAATTTGCAGCCTATTTTCCACATAAAAGACA
This sequence comes from Anablepsoides rubrolineatus, assembly GCA_031762495.1. Lineage (NCBI taxonomy): Eukaryota > Metazoa > Chordata > Actinopteri > Cyprinodontiformes > Rivulidae > Anablepsoides > Anablepsoides rubrolineatus. The sequence continues at coordinate 6,975,371 of JARVGW010000086.1, read as the reverse complement.
GATTCCACTTCTATCATTTGGATGCAAAACCATAGATGTGATCCATTTAGTTACCGGTTCATTACGAGTAAAAAAAAAATGTTAAAGAAGTAGCTTGAGCTCTGGTTTCTGATGAATATCTCCATGTTTCTGTTTGAGCTTTAACTTACTACATGCAAACAATAACGTGGCCGCTTCCCGCGAGGCTGGAGGCGACGTCAGGCGGGGGTTTTGTTGTGTTTCTTTCTGCGCATTGCTGTCAGTGCAGCTGAGCACCTCAGACTGCACCTCCAACATCTCCTGGGAGAGTCTCCGACATCATTCACAACACACTGAACCTCAATATTCTTACTGCGCTTACCCTCTCCACACACACACACACACACAGACCAAACACACATCCACACCAAACACACGACACACACACGCACACAAGATCCACAGCTGTATAAATGAAAAGGAGAAACTGGAGTTAGATGGAGTTTGAGTTCGTGGGATATAGACTCATGGGTTTGTGCTTCATAACTCAGAGTTGGTGAGGGGCAAAATTACAATAGCAGAAAATTTATGAGATTACAATATTAGATAGGTGAGGCATTAAATTAATGCTAGAGCGCTGAAATGTTGAAGGAGGGAGCGAAGGGAGGCTTGTGCCTGTGTCACATTTTTATTCAGCCTCTACTGCAAGATTATGAGAAGTGATATGAAGGTGGAATTATTTTATCAAGATAAGAAAAAAAAATACTACTTGCATGTGATTGTTTTTATACCTCAGAGATTCTCTGTTTGTGTGTGTATGTGATAAATCAGATAGTTTACAATATGAAAATAATTATATTTTATGTACATCTTAAACAAACAAAGGCACAGAAAACATGTGCAGATGGTTGTCACGGTTTGTGGAGGTGTCAGACCCAGGAATGCTGACTAACACAGGAAGCTTGAATAAAACTCAAAAAGTTTATTATGACAACAAAAAGGCTGATGTGGCTGCAGCAGCTTACATAAACTGAAAAATAATCATATGGAAACCCAGGCACAGAGCAACAATGCTTGACTGAGTGAGGCGAAGCTGAGGGACTAGAACACATTTCAAACTCTAGGCCAATATATCAATAATCAACTGTGAATTTATGATACAATGCAACAAAATAAGCTAATTTAAAAGGTGAAAAATAATACTTGTCCTGCCACTGAGCTGCCGGCTTGAAGTAACTGTGGCCCCCTGTGCAATTTTGTTGAACAGTCCAGTATTAATGTCTCAAAATAAGCTGCTATGTATGTCGATTGTGCAAGAGAATTTCCTGTGGGAAAGTGGTAGAGATCAAAGTTCAAGACTCACCACAATTAGTGATATAAAACTCTGACTTTTACTTTAATAGTATTTCTGGATTATTTCAGTTAGTCAGTCATACACGTAGTACTTTGTACAATTTTGTGTTTATAAAAGGATGAGTTAAAACACTGTTTCTATGCAGGAAATACCATGTAGAGCCCAATTATTTATTTTGTTAGCAGTGCTCAGCTGTAGCAATGAGACAAGGAACGTGACGTTTCCTGTTTAGTCAAAGTTAAACTTGAAATATCAAAGTTAGTTAACTGGCCCTTTGAGGGCCATTATAATAATCATGTGGCCATCGGTGAAAATGAGGTTGACACCCCTGGACTATAAAGCCTGGGGTTAATGTGAAGAGAGGCTGCAGCTGTGATCAGGGAACAAGTGTAACTGTGGTACATAGAGCGGCACGATATATCGTCTGAGCATCATCATCGCAATGTATCATGTCCTGAGATGTAGGAGGCAAATTAAATCAACGTGTTATCTAGGGAATAAACTACTAAATCGTAAGTGATTGCACTAAACAGCTTTTGTTTTGATGGGTTGCTTCCACTGGTGAAAGTGGGCAGCTTCATGTCAAAAAGCTAATCATTTTGTTGAAAAATTTCTAGGACAGTAATGGCAACTTTCTTCAGGCTATTGTTGTTGGTGAATTCTCGAGCTGTGGAGAAAGACAACAAGGATTTTGATGAAAGCGAGGAAGATGAGCATGAATGTTAGCATGAATGTTAATAACAAAACATGATGGAAACAGAAACTAAGCTAGAAACCAAGGCAACAATTTAGGTGGTAAAACACAATTTACATGTGCAGATGATAGAGGAAAACATATACTCAGGTCCCAGCACAATAAAAACAAGCAATAAAAGAAAGCAACAATAACTCTCAATTACAGACAAAAAAACAAAAATGAGGTAAGATCGGTGCAGGTTCATCTAACACATTCTCACTCCCAACTCGTCACATACTGACACTTGTCCAAGATTCCTGCTGCGTCCAGTTTTGTTGCGTCTGGTAACCCTCCCGCGTCGGTTATTGACGCACCAGGCATTTCCTGGTTCCCTTGGCATCTCGTTTTGACGCATCAGGACACAAAATATAGGGGTCTTTGAGTTTGCTGTCAACGGTTAACATTAGGGATCAGGGTTCATGGTTAATTTTAGGTTGTGGTGTCAGGGATAGGATGTCTAGGGCGAATATTAGGTAATTCTAGGGTTTTGGACACGTAGTTGACGTGAATCTTCCTACACTTCCTAAAAATGGCTAATTTTAGGGATCAGGGTTAATGGTTAGTTTTAGGTACTAGGGTCAGGGACAGCATGTCTAGAGCAAATAAAGGTAATTTTAGCCTTTGGAACGATTAGATTTGTGCATTTTCTACAATTTCTGAAATTATGACAACAGATTCCGCCCCATCTCGTCAATAACTGTCGCGACGGGGGTACCCGATGCGTCAAAACCGGACGCAGCAGAAATCTTGGACAAGCTTCAATATGTGACGAGTGGGGAGTGAGAATGGGTTGGTTCATTATCAACAAGATGGCAGCATAACTTAGTGTCATTCAAGTCATCTGTTGAAAATTTCTGTATTTTTTCACATCACATATATCGCAGGGTTAAAAAAATAGCAATCTTATTTTTTTCTCCCCTATTTCCTGCAGGCCTAACATGGTAGGCTGACTGTGATAAAAGTACTCACAGAGGGGAAAAAAAAGCTGATGGAACAGAAGAGAACATAGGGAAAGGAACAAATCACAATGAAAAGACAAAAAATTCCAACAAAATAAATTTCAAACAGAGAAATAAACTAAGAAGAACCAAATAATTTCCAAAACCTACAAAATAAACATGTATGAATATGGGTCTGATGTAAAAACTGCAGAAAAACATGTATGACTAAAACAGACCCAAAACAAAACCCTAGCTGGACTCAGTGATTTTGGGAATGTAGGATGTACTGTGCTGTATGTTCACATTATTTCATTACAAATTTCCATATATTATGAAGATAAATAAAGCTCCTATTGCTTTTTAATTTGTTCAAAACTGAAAAAGAAGTTTTGAGTTTACACCTCATTCAGTTCTGAGTAACACATAGAGTTATAACTTGTGTCTCCAGGAAGACTTTTCATGTAGAAGTGACAGACAGAAGTGATACTTCACCATGAGGATGCAACACCTTCTGCCTGTCTGTCATTTTGACTGACAGAAAAATATAAAAAAAATAATCTGTATGTAATAATAAATATCATTTCGATGTAGAAAATTTCCATGCTTTGGTTGACCATCCACCACATCGTGATATGACTTTAGCAAATCTTTTGATGATTTGATGCCCTTTTTTGCTTTGATGTATAATATCAGACAGTCCATTCCTCGTGTTTGCTTTTTCTTTCAGCACATACAGTATAACCATTTTCTTCCCTCGGCCATGATGGCAGCTGTTGAACCTGGTAATCTTTGACCTCCTTGCTGCCACTTGCTCGCCTTGTAATATGAGTTGCTGCTAGCTAATAAACTTTGAGTACTTCTCTGTGCTTCACTCTCTACACCAAGACCTCTTTTTGTACCCTCTGTTTTGCACAACAGCTTTTTAAAGACACTGCAGTCACTTCGCTGCTGTGATGGTTGTCATGTTGAGAGACTGCATCAAAGATCGGCTCCGAGCCCCTTCTTGTTTGCTGTGGAGAGACTAACAAATGAGGTCAGGCAGGAATGCTTGTGGACTATGGTTGCAGGTGACATTGTGCTCTGGGGTCAGAATAAAAAAAACAGGTGGAAGAGAACTTGGGGAGGTGGAGGTATGCACTGGATAAGCACTTGAAAGAAGAGGAATGAAGGTGGAGCAGTGAGGCTACAAGGAGCTGAGGTCACTAAGGTGTAGGACTTCCTTTACTTAGGGATTGTCCAAGAAAACCAGGAATGTGGTAAAGAGGTAAAGGAGTGGATGGAGGACAATTTTACACGTGGTTTGTAACAAAAGTGTGGCTGCAAAGTCCAAAGAAAAGGTTTACAACAGCAGTGTGACCAGGGTTGGAGTCATTGACGAAAAAAACACAAGACAGAACTGGAACTGGCAGTGACAATGTTTAGGTTCTCCTTGGGAGTGATAAAAATGGAAAAATCCTTTAGAAATACAGCACAGGTTGAGGTCAGACTGAGATGGTTTGTCCAGAGGAGGGACAGTGGGTGTATTGGTAGAAGGATGTTAGAAATGCAGCTGCCAGGAAAAAGAGAAAGAAGAAAGCCAATGAGGCGATGTATAGATGCAGTTAGAGGACACAGAGGTAGTTGGAGTGAGGACAGAGTGAGATGGAGGCGGATGACTCACTGTGGCGACTCCTGAAGAGGGGACAGAAGATTTATGATTACAAATGCGCATAAAATTTCATCCTCAACTTGACAGGTTGAATTTTTTTTATATTTATTTACTTATTTGTTTATTTATTTTTATCTTAGACTGTAATAAACTGATGATCAAATTTCTTGGTCAAACCCTGTTTCAGGATGTCACAATGAATCACACTCTTAGCAGTTCTGAAAGCAGAATTTCCCTGCCGCAAATGTTACGTGTATTAGAGCATAATTAGGTTACAGTGAACTTGTCTACCTTTTTAAAAATTGTTGTAAGAGGTGACATTTAATGTAAGTATGTTGTTTACATTGCATTAGGACTAAAAGTCATGTGCTAGCATGGTCATTCTGTTTGACAGCAACTTGTCTTGTGGATATGTTGTCAATCTCACCCAGGTCCTGTGTTTTTTCATCATCTCAGACTATAAAATACATTATATGGTAACAACTAAGACTTACAGTGCATGGAACAGTGGGTGACATCACAGTGGCCAAACTTTTGTACCATCCTGTGGTAAATATAGAGACAGAATAAATCACTCAAGGCCAAAACAACTTCATGCTGCTTCTGTTTAAGCACAAGATAGATATTTTATCACTCTTAATGTGCAGACTATTTTCAGGCATGTCAATGGACATATCTGAGCCAAAAACACATTTTTACTTTTATATGAAGTAAGAAAATCTGCACTTTAAATTAATGACATTTTTGTCCTTGGACTTGGTAAGACTCTCATAAGGAATTTGTGTTTCAGATTCTCAAAAGTCTGGGCTCAGACAATACCTCAGGTCATCAAAAATATAAAGAAATCATGTTTAACCTTACATTTTCAGTGTAGAATATACATTTTCTTTCTTTCTTTCTTTCTTTCTTTCTTTCTTTCTTTCTTTCTTTCTTTCTTTCTCTTTCTTTCTTTCTTTCTTTGTATATCAGACAATGAGTGAAAAGGGTGCAAAATAAAGAAAGAAGATATTATGTCTGCCCTTATTCCTAAATAAATAAATAAATAAACTCTCTTATGAACCACTGCACTAACCTTAATCTAACTAATCTATCATATCAATGGTATAATGTTTATGTATTTTGTCATTTAGACATTTTAAATGACCTTTTATTCTTTGGCCAGGTTGTTTTGTATAACTGTATTCCACATACATTTGCATGCATTTTATTGCTGTGTATGCACAGCACTCTGTGGACAATGAGGAGTTGTTTGTATTTGTGAAAGTTATTTATGTGCTACAATTAATAATACATTTGACCTTCAACTGGAACTAAAATTTTATGTTGTCTCAAACAGATTTTAATTAAGTTTTCCTCTCGAGTAATCCCAAATCAGGCTTTTCAGTCAGTGAAATTGAAGTTTAAAAAACCAGAAGATAACACTGAAGTATGTCTAATGATTATTCAGAAGTTTCATTGCAGTATTAAGAGAAGCCTCTGCTGACAGCAATGGCTGGCAGGTTTTTATGAAAGTTATTCTGCAAACTTGGCACACATTTCCTTTGGGTATTTCTACAGTTTTTATTGAATAAGCTCCATTAAAGTGGATGAAGAGAGTCGGTGCTCTTTAGGTCACTTAAGTTTCTCCACAGATGTTCCGTTGGCTTCAGGGACAATGTGTAGGAGGTGCAATGCTTCAGTTGTTTTTTTCTACAGGGTAAACCTTTGCCTCAGCCTGAAATCCTGAGCAGTGAGGAAAAGAAATCTGCATGAAATGGATTAAAATATTCAGCATCTGAAGCTTGTATCTGAAGCTTCCAAGTGTCTAAATTAGTAGAGTTGCTTTGCTGTGTTAGTAGAACTAATAATGCTCTTATCATCGTGTTTATTTGGATAAATAAATTGGTAAAAATAAGATCAGCATCCAGTTTCCACTACAAACATGACTGACAACCGTGGCCAAGTAATTTAGTCTCCATCTCATCAGACTGAAGAATTTCGTTTTTGATAGTTTGAACATTTGGTAATGTCTGCTTTGGCCAAATCCCTACAACTTTTCTTTTCCCTTCCTTTCTTCCTTTTTTTTATTGAGAAATGGACTCCATCTTGTCGTCCACTTTACAATAAAAGCTTGATTTGTGGAGTGCTGCACGGACACATGTTGTTCTGTAAAGTGCTGAAGGAAGTCTGTGGAGATGAGAGCCCTTTGTCCTTGATTACCCCGTTTGTCTGGTCAGCCTGATCTAGTTGCAATCTTCTTTCATTGTAGAAAGACAGAGGCTGCAAGGGGTTTTTATGTCCCAGTTTCCAAATTGACTGAAGACAACACAGTCTCAGTGATCCATGGACAATTCTTTCCAATCTCATAGCGGTTCCAGCTCTGACACTGACGTAAGTTGGTTCGGCGACTTCATACGAACATCGAATGAATTGATTGTGTTTTAAAAGCGCCTCAAGAACTGTTGATAAAATAAAAATGAGAACTCAACATTGTCTGTGTATCTGTCCATTTAATTTCTGTATCTGCTTTTCCTTTCTGATTTGGGGGCAAACAGATCGCACGTCCATCACAGGAACACATTGGCTACATAATTCACACAGCAGGCAAATATGATACACATCCGATTTTTCATCTTTCTCATATTCAAATTCAATTCAATTCAAAAATACTTTATTTATCCCAGAGGGAAATTAGGTATATGTGATATGTGACCCATATCACTTTTTCCATGACAGTCTGAACGTGACAAATCCTCTTTTTTAATGATAGCAGCACAAACAAATTACAAATGGCTGACATCAATTTAGTTCAATTTGGAAAAGGTGGTGGCCAGGGACAACTTCACTTAGATCCTGAACACCATGACAATATTTGTATATATAAATATTTGCATTGTCTCTTGCTTCATCTTTGAGTCTCTGATCACTAAAAAATGCAGTTTTAATATTTGTAATGTCTCCTGTCCAACAGGTAAATTAAAACATATATTTAAAAATAAATATTACATCAAAGCTGATATGTTTTATTCTTCTTTGGAACAAAAATCTTTAACATTAAAATGTCCTGTCAAAAAAAATAAAAAAAATAAATACATAAATAAATGTAAATGAGCTCCAAGGCCAAGGTTAAACATGCCTAATCGTGTTAAAGTGAAATGTGTCAGAGTATCAGATTCAGATCTCTTGTTACAACATGTGTTCTGAATGGGAATGTAGAGCAAATCCCTGCAGACAAAGAACAGTGGAGCCAAAATGATTTGAAGATTGTTGTATTTTGTTCAATTGTGCATCTAATGCACATCACATATAATAATATTAAAGGCTTGTGGTATCATTTACTGATATTTTTTGAACTGACAAACATAATTTAAGCTCAGTATTTGAAAAATTTGACCACATTGCAGCTACATTTGTTTTAGCTAAGATCTTAAATTGAGTTGACTCAAACGTTTACTGTTGCAGATGTATATATGATCATAGGTTAATGAGTTTCTTTCAAATCTGTGAAGTTCCACACACACATACACGCACACAACCACGCACAAACAAAGTTACAATATTGCCTGCCTTTCATGGCAATAATTAAAGATGGAGGATTGGCCACCCACTGTTTTAAAACATGCAGCAGAAAATGAACTGGAGTCTTCAAATCTCATAAATTTCTCTTTTAATAATAAGGGAAAAAAAAGACAACAGCTCAAAATTTAGAACAGCATTGTGAGTTTGAAAAAAAAAAAAAGTTGCTTGTCATCAAAGTGACAGCTTGAGGCATGAAAATGTTCCGTGCATATCTCTAAAGCCTGATGCCTTACCTCCAATTTCTCACTTAGCTACTTCTCTGCCACTTTCCTGGAGGCGTCTACAAAGCTGCTGTTGATATTCTTTCCAAGCAACAGCAAGGCACCTCCAAAACATTTGAAAAATGTATGACTGAAACACCATTCACATTGATCCGCAATTCCCAGCCCACATTACACACCTCCTTTCTGGTAAGTGTGTATATACATCAGATGACTGCCAAAGACCTATAAATCATGCAGTGAGATGCTTTCCTCTGTGCTGCAGTCAACATGCTTTTGTCTTCTGATTCCACCATATCTTGCACACAATTTTTCATGAGCACAACAATTTGTGCAAACAAATTTTAGCATTTTATTATGAGTGCTTGTGTATTTTTTAAAACAAGAACATATAAAGATTGTGGCACATGATGTTATTGGCAATAAAACTAGGGTTATGCAGTACTGATCTCTTTTATACTGAGGTCTTATCTTTACATATAATATTTTTCAGACTATAAGTCACTCTGGAGTGTAAGTCACATCAGTCGAAAAATATGTCATGAGGTGGAATAAAAAACATGTACACAGAAGTTGCTCCAGAGAATAAGTTGCACTGGACTATAAGTCACTTCAGAACCAATTGTAAATGGACTGAACTTATGTAGCGCTTTATCATGTCCCTCCGGACTCCAAAGTGCTTTACACTTACAATCACCCATTCACACATTGAATGATGGTGGTAAGCTACATTGTAGCCACAGCTGCCCTGGGGCAAACTGACAGAGGCGGGGCTGCCATGCACCAGCGCTACCGGACCCTCTGACCACCATATAGGCAAGGCAGGTGAAATTTGCCCAAGGACACAACGACTGAGTTGCCATCACCTACCAGGCTCATTCTAGCTCTTTCCTGAGCCCTTGGCATTTCTCCAAATTCTTGTGTTCCTTGTTCCTGACGTTTCCATTATTGGGGATGGATACATAACGACTGCCCTCTGCTGCTTCAGTGATCACAATGTCTGGCTGGTTGGCCATTACCATCTTGTCTGTTTGAATCTGAAAGTCCCACAGGACCTTAGCTCAGTCATCCTCCACAACCTTGGGAGGTGACTCCCACTTTGACCTATGGGTCTCCATTCTAGAGACAGAAAAAGGTGCGGAAATAAACTCAGTTGCTGTAAAGTCACCCAATCTACTGATGAGAGCAGTGTGAGTCAGAGAATGGTTCTTGTCCCTTATTATGTTGCACAGACCAAAATACGTCCAAGTACGTATTTTTAGGGTTTTAAGTTTCAAAACAGTCTGACACTTACCAAGGTTGTATCTGCACTGCTGCATACTTTTAGCCAGTCTTTGTGCTGATTAAGTTTGTATTTATTTACTTCCTCTGCAGCAAGGAGCTCGCAGATCTTGGAAAAATAGAAAATATAAAACAAAATACACAAAAATTTTAAAAGGAGTCCAGCTATTTGTTTGACTTACAAAACCCTCGGCTGGTTGGTTTTCAAAGGTGTCAGTCAGCACTACGTCAGCCCACCTATTCAGTAGTCCAATTGCTCTCATATTTTAAATACGGTCACCATATTTCAATATTGAGGTATACCACAATACCGTCATACCCCCAAAGCCTAAATAAGAAAACGTCTGGTTTGAATGTCAGTCGTAAACCCTATGTATGCATAGATTTACCCTTTGATGCTCCAGATTCTACCAGCTGTCTAAAAACAAGCATGTTAGGTTAACTGACAATTCTAAATAAAGCTCAGAAGTGACTGGTTATGGGTTGTCTCTTGTCTCTTTGTGATGAACTGACAGCTTATCAAAGATGCATGTATCTCTCATCTGATGACCACTATAGGATAAGCCTCACCCGTCATGACAGGATGACAATGAGAATGAAAAATAACTGAATGAACTCAATTCTACAGCTGAATGGATCTGAAGCATCAGCAGAGTTTTATGATATAATGGAGTAAGTCTACTTTGACTGAACATTTATTTTCTTTTAGTCCCACAAATTTGGTCTTCAAAATTCTATAAGGGTAAATTTCAAGTTCTTAATCAGTCTTCATCTTTATTCAAGCAAATAGGCTAGTTCCGTTGCACTCTTTTTAATGACAAAGCGAAGTTTTCATATTGGCTGCGGCCATTTTAGAGTCTGTTGGTAAATTGTTTTGCATATGAAGGTGACAGGAAGCAAAAGGAAGTTATCACCAGCATACATCTACCTCTCCGAGCAGCACCATATTGGCCTTCTAGCTGATAGGAGCTCACTCCTTCCACTTCACCGACCGTCCCCACAAGAAGAGAGCTCTCAGCTCCAACACCAACCACTTTCCCATTATGCAAATAATTTCCCTGCAGAAAAGCTCCGCGGCATGTGCCCATCAAATCACAGAGGCCTCCCGTTTGAATACATACAATTTTTTCCCCCAGCTTTCCTCTAACCGCCCTCTCCTCCCTTCATAATTCTGAAAAGAAAGTCTATTTCTGATGCACAGCACTGGTGTTCACACTGCTGTGGTGAGGGAATAGAAAGAATTCTTACCCAATCAATTTATACAGCCCCCTTTGAAGAACGGTTTCTTTCTATGGTAAGGAGAGGAAATTATACAAATGTATGGGGAATACTGGCTGTAAGAAGTAAGTTGTGCTCATACAGCCATGGCTTGCTTAAAGGGACACCATTGCCATTTGCAATACATACATCACACCAGGGCAAATAAATAAACTTCCCACATTTGATTAACTTTGTAGCGACCCTGAAGGTACACGGCCTTAAAACCACACCATCATATATTTCACACTTCCAGAGAAAAAAAGAGTCAAAAAAAATATAATAAATTCAAAATGTCTTCATTCTCTGCATTGCCACCGGCACAGAGTCCATCTGCAAACTCAATGCATAGTGATCAGCATTAGGCTTATTATTCCTTTTTTTGTATTTCACCCTCAAACAAGTTTTCATTCGAAGCAATAGATGAGGTAAAAGATTTCACATAGAAACAAAAAAATATCCTCATATTTGTTTTCCAGGTAGCTCATGTTTAGCAGCACTCACCTTTTTTTGTGAGGTGGAGTTGTTAGTCCCTGTCAAATCAATTCCACACACATCAGCTGTCTTCAGGAAATCTGAAGGCAGGTCTAGGTATTTAAACCAGCAAATGCCAGCAAGTCTGGGAAAGTGGTTGGATTTTTTCTACATCTGCTCTACCTGCAGAGACTATTGAGATACATTTTCAACTCCTTTAAACATATGGCAATGTATTGTTTCACAATAGAATTTCGGGTATATCCCAAAAAATATGTAGACCTGAATGGCAGAGCACACATCCTGTAGCTATACGTATGTGAGATCCAACACTCAAAAAAACGCGAATGCTTTTAAAAATTAAAGCTTTGGTCATACATGATGAATAATTAAATAAAAACCAGGAAATAAAAATTTTTTTTAAAAAAAATAGCATAAACCTTAAAAGCAAGTTAGTAAACCCTCATTATACTTTCATGAAGTACAACAAATGTACACACATAACCCAAAATGCCACACAGGTCTTGTGCTGTGTAGTCTCAAGAAGTGACACCCAGACTATAAGTCACAAACAAAAAATAACTTGTGAAAATCACAAAACATTATTGTTTTCTAACTAAAAGTAATCTTGGCCTATTCTGCCTGTGTTATCCTACTAATTACCTTTTACATTTTTTTTTCACTTTAGTATAAAAAAGAACTTAATATTAATATCTTAATTTCTGTTAATTTCGAGAGATTAGAAAATATATCAAATATACAACAAAAAAACACAAGGCCACACACCCAACATCTGTCCGCTCACCTGAAAGTAAACTAGAAAACACAGGGCAGACACAGGGGAGACCAGAGCCCAAGGTCCTGAGAGGGACCCCGAGCGCAGAGCCCCAGGGGCACCCACACAGGAAGATCCGCCCACCCACTCCCCAGTTCAGACCATCGGGGAGAACCAGGAGAGCCCCCCCAGTGACCACACGCAGTAAACCTTCGAAGGCCAGCAGCAACAATCACCTGCCACGCCAGAGCAGATCCAGGCATGGGCACAGGGCAAACCCCCCCAGGCCAAAGCCCGACAGGGCCAGAGGACCCGAGCCCCAGCAGGCAGTCACCAGGCTGAGCCGGCACATGCCCCAGCACCCAGCCCCAGACCACGAGAACCACCAGCACACCGGCAATGGCACACCCCACCAGGGGGCAGTGTAGCCGTGGGCCCTCACACAGACCAGTAAGGGGGGGGGGAGTACACCCTCTATACCCCACAGGTCCAGGACATGCACCCAACCCCTACAGGCGGCAGCCCCTACCTGAACCCAGGGGGTAGACCCTTTCATTCTAGGGTGGAGAAGGAGCAGGCATCCAAGGCCTGGCCCAGATCGCACCAGGCTGTGCAGCCAGCACCCCGTTGCTGAGAAGCCACGCCCACGACCACCCCCCACACCGCTAACGGTCAAGCGCACATTCCCGGCCAACCACCCACCAGACCCCGGCAGCCACCCCGGCCAGCGGGCCATCCATAGCACCCAGGAGCCAGGCAGCACCAGGGAGGACGGAGAGCCAGCCCCGGCAACCCTGCCTTTTACATTAACTTCATATACAGTATGCATCTCTTTTACCATTACAAAAATACAGCCTCCTTTGCCTGGATGCTGAGAGATCATCTTTTCATAGACAACACATTATACTGAATTCTCTTTTTGTTTGGGGTTTTGTATTAGACTAAAATGCGACACACACATTAAAACCATGCTGTGCATATCCATTTTACACAAATTACTTCCATTTTACTTAGCAATGCTTTAAAATAACTATGAGTGTTGACATCACTGCATTACCCCCGTGGCCCCAAATGTTATTGACTTTTAATTGAGGTAGATGTAAATGACTTCTTTAAATGATTCACTTGATATTGTGCATTCTTTTATCTTCTGCCTGAAGGTGAAAACTCCTACTCGGCATGAGATGCTCTAAATAGATGAAAAACATACCTGATGCAAACATTGAAATTTTATGATTTTTGAAACATTAGATTAATACAAGTTTGACATAAAGCACATTTTTAGTTGACGACTGACAAATACAAATGAGTGGATCTGAGGTCCTAAACACAACAGATGACTTTTCTCAACTGGAGTTCTGGACAGACTTGCAGTTCTTCTGCCAGTCAAAGGTACTACTTTTATCTAATATCTTCAGCAGGCACACCTGTGTCACAGGTTGACATCACGTTAAACACTAGCCACACCCCTTGGTAATTTGTTTTCTAGTGCATATTTACCCTCAAGTAGTTAGTTACCTATGTGTAGTTTACTTGTTCCTCCTCATAGTTCTCAACAATGTTTGGTCTCCTGAACAAACTCTAAGAGACATCCCTGTGAGTAACTCCTCAATGCTAACACCACTGGATCCCCCTGTGAAAGGCTTACCTTTACATGTTGGATTTCTTTACATTCAAATCACCTCTGCAAAACCCGCTGGATTTCTCGCTGGATTTCTGGATTGTTGCACTCAGAAACTCACCAGAATCCTGACCTGACCTCCACCGCTGCCATCTTTGTCTGCTTTTCTTCAAAGAGGGCAAGCCCTATCAGCTCCTCATCAGTACCTGGAACAAAGAAAAAAGCAAGTAAGAACCATGTTGCGACAACTTTTAGAAATTCTTGTGAAAACATTTACACATAAACTGTGTAGTACCCACGTGGCAGACAGGTGTGGGCCAGATCTGGTGTCAAACTGGCACTGTTGGCAGACTGCTGGCATGGTAATTGGCTTGTCAACCAGAAGTGGGCCAGGTCTGGCAATAATGGGGCATTTTTTAAGATGGCATGCTACTACTGGTCCAGTTTGGTTTGGTTTTTGTTGCCCAAATCTGTCAATGCCACATCTGGCCCAGCTGTAGTCTCATTTATGTGGCCCAAATCTGTCAATACCACACTTGGCCCAGTTGTCGTTTGGTTTATGTTGTGCTGGCACATACATGAGCCACCTCTAGCAAAGTACATCTGGGCCACCAAAGGACCATCATTCTTTGTCATATCTGGACCAAATGTTAGGAGTATTAGTGCATTTTGCTGAAAGGATAACATCTGTCTTCTGCCCAGTATACAATAAGAGCAGTATAATACAATAAATCTTTTGAACTTTTATCTGTGTCAACACATTGAGTCCAGAATGCTCATCTTTAGACAGTGACTCAGTCGTGTGTATGATTGTGTGAAGTGTCAGGCTGGGTACAGTAGATTGGTTATTGAGTGTAATTTGTGAAGGACAATTTCAAAACAGGCAAACCCTACAAAAGAAAGCTCTTTGGCTTTAAAAATAGACTGCAAATAAAAAGGTGTATAAACAGAGTGCTTTGGTTCTGTAATAAAGTAGCAATTTGACTAAAGTAGGTCACATGTTTACAACTAATTTTGAGACCTCATAAAGTTTATTATTTCATAGAAAATAAAAATAATTGGTCAATTAAAACATTTAAGGCTTCTTTAGTCATTATAGAATTAGACCTAAACAAATAGTTTTGACCATACACCTCAAATGGGAAGGAGCTTGAACAACAAACAATAAATATCAAGCACAGATGCTAGCTGCACTGGACAGATGATGATATTTTACACAGTCGATTTCACTCCAGTAGACAAAGTGCTGGTTTCAAAAAAGAGCTCAGTACCAAGCTGGGACCATCATATACCACAACAATTTGTTCTGGGTAAGCAAAGAAATAAATAAAAAATCCTGCAAGTACCTCTCTGAGCATCAATTTGAGATGAGATGAGAAGCAATGGGATCTTTTGGGCTGAAATCGTCAGAATGCGTGAATAGGTGTTTTCTAGGAAAGCGAAAGTGGCAGCGTTTTACTCTAGTGACTGTATCATTTGGCAACATCTGCATAGTTCCAGCTAATGGGTCTAATTGAAAAATTTAATTAAAAGCTCTTGTGAAGGCCAAGACGAACGTGTTTATTAAAAATTCGGCTTATTCTGAATTGTGCTCCTGCATTTATCAGACAAACTGTGACATGTCATTTCATACCAAAGAGGATGACAGCAAACCTTCATTTCCATGGCCCTCTTTTGAACTCGTTTCATCCACTGCCACATTTGACAAATAAAACTTGACAAGTCTTTCTTTCATGTACAAAGTTTCTCAACCATCAGAGGGGTCAACACACAAACTCGAGTTGACTAAACGTTAATATGAAGGCTTAACCATCCCTCATAGTCATTCTGCATACAGAGGATTTCCTATAGCTTATGCAAACATGTGCTCTTGAACAAACTGTCACTCAATTTTTTTAATCATTTCACGAATGCCAGCCGTGATTTTCAAAATCGCAGACATGAAGATTATCTTTTCATTTATGTAAAACAAAGGGCATGGCAGATGAAGAGGAGAAATGGCTCCTAATGAGCAACTGGCACATGTCATTTCTTGCGATTCACCAGAGATTAGTGTGATTACACTGTGACAGCTATGTAATTACATGGGAAGGTCCCGACAAGTGAGCAGGTGACATGTTTAAACAGCTGCAAACAGTGACACTCTGTTATTGTATTGCACAATGTTCGCTGAGTGTACATAAGTCTGCCTATTTTCTTTGCACCCCTGCCAACATTTAACAGACAGGTGACTTACTGGTAATAATAAATAGCATCTGGTGTTAAAATGTTAAGGTGTATGAAAGAACTCATAGCAGCTTATGAAACTCAAACACAAACACATTTTAAATATGGATATAAAAATGTGATCATTTTGAAGGGAAAAATATAATTTTTTTTCAATGTATGTTTTAGATTATTTTTATGTGAAACATATCTAAACAGAACTGAATTCAAATGGAAAAAAAAAATTATAACCATATAATATATTAATGATTTATGGAGTTTGCGATGGATGAACCGTTGTGCTAAATTTCCCAAGTCCCCCCCACCCCCACTTCCCACAATCCTGTCCTTCTGCATGTCAAGAAACGACTGACAGCAGCCTGCCTCTCTGGGTATATCGCTCAGGTTTTAATTTAACACAGTCAAGCTACAGGAATATCCTTAAGGAATTACAGCTCGGATGCAGAATCCAGCCGATCGTTTCATTAAAGAAGAAAATAAAAGTATGTGACTTGGTTTTTAGAGATGAAGATTTGAGACAGTACTACCTTTATGAGTCATGCAAAACACAGTATTCTGCTTTTTTAGAAATGTAAGAAAGCATAGCATGTCCTAGTGCTGATACACTCATTTACTACCAAGTTATTTTTTATTTTATCAAGATTTAAAATGAACAAAATTTGACATCCAAATGTTTTTTGATAGGTAATAAAAAAATCTGTTTTTTAAAACCCAATATTTACTTATATTTTAGCTCAGTGAGTTAGTAACGATGATGTATTTGTGCTTTGTGTCATTTTTACTTTACCTGCAGGAAACACCATCATCATAAACGCTTAATAATAATACAAAAACAGCTGATCTTTTGTTTGTCCACTTTACTAGGAATATATTTACCAGCAATCAGAGGTCTATAGTAACTAAGTACATTTACTTAGTTACAGTACTTAAGTAATTTTTTTGAGGATTTGTATTTTACC
>JARVGW010000086.1:6947053-6958262 GCA_031762495.1 Anablepsoides rubrolineatus | reverse complement strand
ATTTTTTCGAAATATTTATAACATTTTATTCGTTATTTTATTTTATTTTTGTGTACCAAAACTAGAGGGGGGGCGGCAAACCAGCTCCCCCTATTGACCAGCCGCCACTGGTTGTGAATGTGTGTATTCGTAATTAGTTCAGTTGGTGACTGACTACAAAACATTATCCTCCACCTTTGCCTTTCTATGGGAGGTAACAAGCCTTGGTATAAAGATATTTTGGATTGTGAGTGCAAATATTTGAGTTGAAGGTTCATCACCTTTTTCACTTGTATAAATGAATGTGGACTCGTGTTGTTGTGTGGTTGTCAGGTGTCATTATTGTTCCAGCTGACAGTACTACGGCATAAAGAAATAACGACAGAAAGTGACAAATTATCACTCACAACTTGTCAGTCATGCTCACCCAGGGGTGATTTGTTGCAACACAAATAGCAGCAGAAGACTTAGTCACAGGCAGGATGACATTTGCAAAGGCTTGGGTGATGTCCCTGGCACCACGAGCGACTCTCTTTTTTTTCTTCTTCTTTTTCTTTTTTAATGCAACACAAGCACTCATTTTTGCATCAAAATGTTGTGGAAAATGCTGTCTCGCAGGATTGTGGCCAGGTTTCACACAAAAGGAAGCAGATTGGCGATAATGATGTCTCGTTATCATTCATTCACTCGCACATTTGCAAACACGCACAAACAAACACTGTCAGTGATTGCATTCACAGTAAGCAAACTGATTTCTAGGTGCACCTTCCAAGTTTTTCACTGTGGCAAAAATAATTGCTTCAAGACACTCTTCGGAAACAGAAACTACCTTTTTAAGAGTAAAAAAAAAAATGTGGCGTGTTGTGAAAGATCTGCCATGAGTGATAATATGATTACAGAGTAATCCACTTTAGGGGCCGAATGTAGATGCTGAAGGAAGAACGAAGAGCATTTTAAAGTGGTTTGATGTTTGATAAAAAGCTTTGAAACTAGGAGGAAAAAAAAAGCACAGATGAGAGCCGGGCAAGAACAAAAGGCACAGTGATTTTCTAATATCATCACTTGTTTCGAAATCACAGAAATTCAAAAATGATCACAAGAAAAGGCATGTTCCTTTTTACAACTTTCTATTTTCTTTACCATTGCGATCTCGCCTTATCAACGCCTAATTACCCTTGGAGTTTCTCATCGGTTTTAGATCTAATCAAGTAGAAAATGAATATTTTACAATCAGACTTTCGGAGCAAAATTCAACTCTATTCATGTCTGCTAATGAGAGAGGCGTCCATACAGCAGACAGGCTGACGTGCTCTTTAATTATCCCCTTCTTAGCCTCTCTCTCCATGCTATGCTGGATCACTTCATAAGCTGCTCCCTTTTGACCAAAAGATTGGTACATTTGAATTTTTATACTTGTTTTTTATACATGGATGACATGATTTGATGGCCTTTGAATGTGGCGCATATGATATTTAAATTTATGGATTGCAGTTTGTAGGGTGGCAACTCAAATCAGGCAGTTTTAAATACAGTATTTCGTCCTCAACTATGCTTTTTCTTTTTTTTCCGGTTACTCCCGTATGTGGGAATAACTACAGCAAGTGAACTTGAACAAAAGATCTGGCAGTTTTACACCAAGTGTTCCTCCTGATGCAAACTGGGCTTTAATCCTGCAGCTTCAAGATTACAAAACTGTGGCACTGACCTCCAAGCTACCACCTTTTATCACAACCACATGAAATACTTAAAACCAAAATAAGGAACAAAATGATCAAATTCAAAACTAAGACAAGAAACGTTTTGAACAATAGACAAACAGGTTCACTCCAACAGTTAATGACAACATTTTAAGCAAACTCATTTTACCTAAAACAGGTCTTGTCCACAGGAAAACACAGTTTTCCCAAAACTGGCTTAAAATGTTTGGCATTTGTATTCACTCCCACAAAAAACAAAAAGAAAGGTCCGATAACTGCCATTATTTTTTCCACAAATCTGTCCAGGTTAAAGCGCCACAGTTTTTGAACTTCTCAAATTTACTGAATGAATACATGACACAGTTTAAACCAGAGATAGTAAAAAACAAAACAACAACAATGGTATACCAACACACAAAAAGCAAGTTTATTGATAAACTGAAACAATCAGCAAGTGACAGTGCTACAGAGGGAAATGTTCTCTTTTATGCTCAATTAACTTCATTTTAATTAAAACCAAATCTCTTCACTTCCAGAACTTCAGTCTGTTTTAGCAGACTCCACAGTGCTCTCAAACACAAACATAAAATGCACAAGTCCAACTACTAAAAGTTGATTTAAAGAGACTATAAATATGTAGCTTTAGCCAAGTACCCGCCTACTGAATGTAAAACACTGTCTTAATAAATTTATTCACTCCCCTTATTTTAGCATTAACCATAAAAGGTCGACATTTTCTTAACCTATTTTTGCCAAGGCAAAGCTCCACCACCCGCTAGTTGACGATCACTTAACTGGACATTACAATGGTGGTTGTGAACATTTGTGAGTTGTTTTGTTAATGTTACTCACAATCGTGTCAAATTTTAGTTTGTAGAACCAGATACCTGACCATTTGTCCCTTTCCCCCAAACAAATGGAGAATTGGGACACCCTTGCCCCTTAGATTGAACGTCCAAACATCGGAAGAAGGAGTGAAATAAGACTCAGGTTTTGTTTTATACACGTAGGGGATTCAGGTTTGCTGTAACTTTGAGCCGCTCTGTCCTCTTTTGTTAATAAGATAATGCTTCACTTCTGCTGGCATCACACACTTGATGATCGCAGTCCTGGGAGACAACTTCTCAAGAGCAGCTGACAGGCAGGATTACCTAGACAAATTAATGGCTCTATAATTTGATTTCCCCCCCCCAGATTGCAGTGTCTAAGCAACTCCAGCAGAGAGGAACGCTCTGAATCAGCCCTGCTGTGCGGTGACATTGGCTAATCACATCTGCATGCTAAAGAGACCGCTGGACCACGGGGAAGCTAAAGCGCTCTGCAAAAGTAGGAAACTGGGAATTTTTGTCTAAAGGAATTGATCTGCGGGATGCAAACAGCAGGATTCTCAGCTCAGGGTTCAAACAAACAAGGGTAAAGCCAAAAGATGTGAGAGGACAAGGTAAGTGGTAAATCTGTTCCAAATGGAAAGACAACAATGCACTCCGAGTGGTCGCTGGTTCTCTATCAGATGGCCTGCTGTGACCGAGATCAGCTTCTAGACACTTGTCTGGAGTTTGTATCTGTAGTCGTTGACTCTTTGCACAGGCCATGTGTGCACACAATGCAGTATCACCACCTGAAAGCAAATCCACAAACTAAGAGAATTTTTCTCTGCCGTCATGCAGCATTGAACTGAGGTTATTGATTTTGTTTTACCAAACCAACAAACACTCACAGAAGGCAAGATATTTGTAATGTGTTTAACCCCACTGTAGTGCACAACCATGCAAACGCTGTGAAAGCAATGTCATTATTAAAAGAAACCGAATTTTCCCAATTTTCTGCAAATTTAAAAGTTGTAAAGGCGACTCTAGCACTTGCACAAGTCCCAGTGGCATGTAATTAAACTGTCTCATCAGGAAACCCTTGGCCTAATGAGCCTCTCACATCTCAACGAGTAACCTGCTGCTGCAGAACAGTTGCGAGCTCGAGCAACTGATTCAAATCCATCCTTAGGGGCAATTCTCTCTGAACAAAGGTTTAGCAATTTAATTGCAAACAATTCGGTTTTACATTTCTTTGTGTGTGTGTGTGTGTATGTGTGTGTGTTCTGCATGACTGACAGGCATGACTGTGACTGACATTGAGTGACAGTCAATCAGGAAGGCAACTCGGCCTGTCCAGGAAATCCTATCTGTGCTGACAGTGCATATTCATTCAGCTCCCTCTGCACTGGTAAATTGTACATGCTGCCCACGTACTGATGCATTCAGAGATGGCATATTAGCACTAAAAATTCCTTAGCCTCACCAAGTGTTTACGTTTCCCATAAAATACAACATAATCCTATGTGAACATTAGTGCTAATTTTCAGCCTAAGTGCAGAAAAGCTTTAACTCACCCTGCAAATCTGATCGTTTTGAGGTGAAAGGTTACATTCATCTGTATGATATTATGCAAGCATATTTTTTTCCCCATGCAATTTTATACAGAGGCACCAAACCTTTGGGGAATGGATTCCTGTTAGTAGTTCTTTGTTCTTTCGTGGCTCATGTGTATTCATGACTAATTAAATGCAAATAACTTCTTTTAGTTTCGTCCCTCATGCATTCACAATATGACTTTAAAAGACAAGTCATTTTGCAGGAGCTTTTTGTTTTCATTGCTTTGTGAGTTATGAAAACGTCTAACTTGTGTGATCTGGTTTAAAAACTTTAGAGGAGCCCAAGTCCAAGTTGTTGGTTTTCCAAGGTAGCCAGAGCAGAAAAATCACAACATTTTACTTGTCAATAATCAGCAGGCTTCTTTACTGTGGCACACAGTCTGCTCTGAGAGGACTTCCACTTGATCTCAGTGGGCTCCCTAAGGTATAAAACTGCTCTGGCATTTCCAGACAAGTAAAAGAAATAGAGTGGTGATATACTGTTTTAAAGAAGGTCAAAATGTCAGGACAGAGCAACACTGCCTTTGCAAACCTACCAAAAGTTCCAGATATAACAAAATAAAGCATAGATATAGACATCCCTTGAGTTTTACCACTGCTAAAGTATTTACTGGGGGTCTCAGCAGCTTGGTTTGTGACTGACAGTACATGGACAGTATAATATGTTGTCTCTGAAGAGTATCCAAAGGGCTCATCAGTAAAAGGACATCATTTTTGTTTTAGAAAAGAAAGGGAACCTCGAAATGTCTGAATACCCCAGCAAGTAAAGGATGAGGGGATCCATCTTTTAGGTTATGTCCGTAACATAGTCGCTTTCTTGAAAGCTGCCATATTGGATCAAGGGCAAGTTTTTCCAATGGGGAAGTGGTCGTTAAGCACATCAAAAAAGCCCAGAATTGTTTTAGAAATCCATTTCCATTAATGAGCAATATCACTTGTGGTTCAAAAGTTATCAACAGAAAGTTGCAACAACTGGCCATTGCCTGTTAAGTTGTGAATTTGCTGTGTGTGTGATAACTTTTGAACCACAAAAGATATTGCACATCTGATTGCAGCAATCAATTCCTGAGACAATTCTGATCTTTTTTTCTTATGCCACATGACCCCCTTCAGATTGAGAAAAATGTTACTTTACCTAGTGTGGTCACTTTCAAAATGGTGACCATGTTCGGGACTTGACCAAAAACAGAGGTCTTCAATCCTGTTCCTTGTGACCCACTGTCCTTAATGTTTTCAATATTTCCTTGCTTGAATGCATTTGACTGAGAGGAATGAGCAATTGACAAGCTTCTGCTAAACTTGATGACATATTTTTGTATATTTTAACTGTGACACTTTTTTATCAAGTTGAATGTTGGAAACTTTGCTTGAGGTTTCTGTTCGAATACATCATCCAATTCAGTGTTATTTTGCAAAGTCTTTATTGCTCTATAATGATGCTGTTCATTCTGGCCATACATGGTGGTCCCATTCATTTTATTGTTCCCAAAGTCTTGAGAAATGTTCAAATTGTTGCTATTGGGCAAAAGCTTTGGATCTCCAAAAAAAGACAACAATAAACTTTAAGAATAGATCAACTCTGTGTGGTTTGACACCTTTTTCTTTGTTGGTCATTCTTAAAACAGACAAGTAAATTTGTGACCAGTTGTGTTGATTAAGGAAAAACATAAAATTGATAAAAGATGCAAATATGTTTTTGCCTGAATCTAGAACTAAATGCAACTTTGCCCAAATGTGGGCAAAACTGAGAAACCTAAAAAGTCCTACTTGTTAAGCCTTTCTGTTAAAATATTGTCAACTTTAACTTTTAGTATGTTATCTGAGGTCCTTACTGTTTTAGATGTGGCTTATGGGGGATGAAATAAAACATCTCTAAGCGTTCATGACCTTGAGGTGAACTTACGGATGCAGCTTCCTCTTTGAAAACTGACAGCTGTCCTAAATGGTTTTGACTCGGGAAGAATTGTATCATTGTCCAATGATAGAGCTCTTCTTAGATTGACGGAGAGCAACAGTGGCATCTCTAAAATCACTGCTCATGTCTTTTTTTGGTACCACTTTACAATAAGACTCCCCTTATAGATGACTTATAAATAGTTTATAGATAGGTTATTAATTCATTTGTAAACACTTTATAAATTGTTAATAAGTGTTTATTATTCAATAATTAGGGACAGGAAAGAGACAAAACTGTCCAGTTTCTTGCCAAAAAGTGAGCCAAATCTGATCATGTACATCAAAATGTGCTATATTAAACATTTCAGACTAGTTTACTACCTTGTAAGCACAATAATTTATTGAAAACACATATTTTACATGTAATATTGTACTATATTACCACATTATACATATCCACAGCCTTATTGTAAAGTGTAAAATAGTAAAATAATAAAAATATCATAACAGAGCCTTATAAATAGTGTACTGTTTTACACTTTACAAAAAGGCTCCTTTATGGCATTTATACAAGTTTATTAATCATTAATAAATATTGTATCTACTGTCTATAAGGCTCCCTTTGACCGTTGTTAATAATTATAAGTAATATTGTACAAAATTATTTTTTAAATACGTGTTTCCAATACATAATTGTGCTTACAAACCTAGTAATATGTACACTAACAGATTTGGCTCACTTTTTGGCAAGAAACTGGACAGTTTTATTGCTTTCCTTTTCTTAATTAATCCATAATAAACATTTATTAATGATTTATAAAGTGTTTACAGATGAATCAATAACTTATCTATAAACTATTTATAAGCCATCTATTAAGGGAGCCTTATTGTAAAGTGGCACCCTTTTTTATTTCCCTGGGATTTTAACACACCTGAATGCTTCCATGCAGCACATTATATTGAAAAAAGACCAACTTTTATAAAAGTGTTAAGATAATCAAGTGAATTTTATTAGAACTACCACAGTTGGAGCTTTTCTTTTGTTTGTTTGTTTTACAAGAATTAAGTTCTGCTCACTGCTTCTGCATTTTGGCCAATTTCGATCACTTCTTGTTAAATTATTATTAAACTACTAAATATGTCATGGCTGGTTGTTCATCTAAGGTCTAATCTAACAGTAAAATACAGATCCTGTTATGACCATATTAAACCTGAGATAACGTGCAGAAGGTACATTTGAACTGAAGTCAATTTCATTGTTTTTACATTGCAGAAAAATAATGTCTCTACATTAATAAGTTGACTGTTGATTTTAGTAATAGTGTAAATGGTTAGCTTCATATTTTTCCTAGTTTTGACTTGGCAACATGTTTAAATCCTATTTAATGTTGCTCAGAGCACCACTTTCTACATGTTCACTACTACAGGACATGCAGAAAAATCACTGGCAGACAGAGGTGAGTAAAACCCAGTAGCATTACTTCAACATATTTTTACTCAAGTAAAAATAAAGGTTAGCAGTCTAAGAAGAGTAAATGAGTAGTAACTGATCTTAACATCTGATTTAATATTTTAAAATACTGACAAGAAATGGAAAGTCCTGCACAAATGCTGGTGTTTTTATAGGTTAAAATGAAGAGGAAAACACTTTATAATAACTACACCTTATTTAGCCCTAATTAATCATTAATAAAATTTATTATTAGAGTATTCAGAAATTGTACTCAAATATGAGGTAAGATTCTATATCATTACTCAAGTGAAGTAAAAAGTATGGTGTAGTAAAACTACTCCTAAAAGTACCTTTCGCCCCCTAAAAATGAATGTAGTTAGTCAGAAAGTAAATGTACCTGAGTAAATGTAATCCACCTCTGCTGACACATGATTGCACCAGGCTTTTAAACAATGTAAGTATGAATTTATAGTTTTCCACGTAGTGAATATTGACAATGAAAATAATAAATGGTGTTTGAATTGAATTTGCTCTAACCACCATTCAAAAGCACTTTTTCCGAGTGCTTCATTTATGTTTTGTTTTGCACACAGCTACATTCATTTAAGTCAAGATTAACATTTTCATTTAAACTTGACTACATTTATTTCTAGACATTTCAGTTTTGAAAGGAAACGTATCCTTCTAAGTAGATCTAAGTTTTATAAACTGCCTGACTCATGATCTATTTCTATTTGTCTTTGTGATTTTTATATTTCCTTTCATTTTTCAAGTAGTTAAACATAATAGTACTAGAAAGTCTTCAAACTTTAAACTCCCCATTGGTCACCTTCAGACTGAGAATGCATTTGTTTTTATGCACAAGCAGTAAATGGCTGACATGGGAGCTGTGCACAAAAAAATCCCTAAAGATATTACACAAAGTTTTGCTTTTTTACATTTTACTTTCAGTATAGTTGTTATTTAGCTTAGAAAAAGAGTTGTCCTTAGATTTGAAAATATCAATGCAATGTGGAATAAAACATTTTTAAATCTATATATATATTTAAAAATGTTTTATTCTATGATTTTTTATAGTTATATTAAATATATATATTGTTGTTTGCTAAATTAATCAAATTTTCATTTAGTTTAGTAAAATTTTACAGTTAAAAGGCTTATCCTGGTTCTTTTTTAGTGAAAGAGAAAAATTTACCAGTTTTTTTTTTTTTGTGTTGCTCACATTGGAGACAGTCACCAGTTAGCATGGTCCTCATGAATCCTGTCTGCTGCACCTGATTTATTCAGATGTAATTCTGATGCAAACATATGAAAAGACCTTCTTTCCATTAACACCTGCACTGAGACTTCAGATGCTGTGAAAGCTGCTGGGTGACACAGCTAATTAATACACTGACATCATATAAAACACAAACTGACTGAAAAATCATTATTTCTCCTAAATTAGTGTGTCCTGTTTCTACGCAGAGTTAACCTTTTTCATAAAAATAGCTTAGCTTAGAGGTAGAACAAACAAAGCACAGAAGTTTTATTAAAATATTTTCTCATTAAAGTTTTCGAAAGGAAAAAAATACACAAACATAGATGTCAGCCAGTGTCAGTAGCAATAACAAACACTCGTCTGCCACCTGTCTATGCCAGATATCTTCCTCATTTGACGCAATGTTTGAGTCAAAGATTAAGTTTGTTTCTGATGCTTTGCTTGCATTTCTACAATTAGAAATGTGTTATTCAAGTCACCACATTTGTAGCATCGACGTAGAACAATAAAATTGTTTGTCTCTCTGATTTCGGACCCCCAAAAAACCACGATATACAGTACATATAAGCCTTGGACGAAATGGTGTTTTCACATTCTTTTTTATGAATATGTGAAGGAAACGAACATTTCTAACATCAAGTCACACAGATAGTATCTATACTGCAGAGATGGGGTACATAAACCACTGGGAAAACTAAGTAAAGCTCTCTCTTCCGAACGGCCCTTTTTCGTCAGACTCTATTAGTAAATTGGATGTTATCTCCTCTGACTGGATCGATAAAATTATCCCATAACAAGATGTCGAACCTTGATTTGCATTTCTGCTCCTGACATGTAACAAACTAATTATTTTTGAAGGGACCCCCGCCTGCCCGCTCCCCCACCCCACCCCACGCACTGCGTGTGACAGTTTGGGAAAATGGAGTGAAGACATTTCTGTGACTTGTGTGTGCACACCGAGCTAATTTACAGAAATCTGTTGGTATGACACAGTCATGTTAAAGCCAAGTTCCAGAGAGCACATAAAGGCCAAAGGCACCATTATTAAAATCATTATTGCAACATATCAAATGTTTTATCCATGAATAGCCACTTGAATAGTTTTATTGTCTTAATAAAAAGAGAATATAAAATGGCCATTTGTGTTTTTATTTCCTTTTTATGTATTTTATGTCATAGACCTACTCGTTTCATAGCGGTGTTGTTGTGTTTTGTAAGCTCCAGTGAATTTTTCACATGATTTCATGTCCGTTTCACCATGTTTTCCCAAATATTCATCTGCTTATGTTCCGTGTGTTTCCTGAGGTCAGTTCAGGTGATGTATGGCTCTGCTTATGTAAAGTTGGGCACAGGAAATGACAGTTGTCTAAATTTCATTTAGAAAAAGTTAATGGCCTGAATCTATAGAAAATGAGCAGCACTGTGAAACTGACAGAAAGACAGAGGGTGGATGCCATGGCAACTATTGCTTTTTGTTCCCTGAGAATAATGACAAGCATGTCTGTGTCAATCAACTCAAAATGGGGCACTGTTAATCATGCTGCTACAATAAATATACATTGTTTATGTAAAAAAAAGCATCATAACTTTCTGACTAGCTTTGAGTTGAATAAACACTTATAGTCATGGGTTTATTGATTTGCTGGTAAATTCATGTTATATGTAGCCATGAAGTTGGAAGAACACTTATTTGATGGTGAAGATAGCTTCACTGAGAAGCACTGCACAAAAGAGTTATTGTGTTTAAAGAAAACCTACAGGCATAATAAAAAAGAGCAACACCAAACAGAGAATAAAAAGAATTGGGTTATTTGTACCAACTTGTCAGATCAACATTCAGGAGTGACGACTCTGCACAGTAAAAATTCATGTCTCATTTGAAGTGATCAATGGTTCTGGGAAACTCGGAAATGTGAAAAGTTGCAAAATGTTAGTAAACGTCCAACAAAATTAAAGTTGTGCTGATTACAGATGAAAAACAGATAAATGTTAGGCTGAAAAAAAGACAATTTGAGGACATGCATGGGCCAAAATACAACAAAAACGTAAATTAACCATACAGTACCCCTCCCCCATGGTGTAAGCATCTGCAAAGATATGAGACAAATAACCGTGCATTGACTTCCATTCATTTTTTTTTAGACTTTATAGCCTAACCCTGACCATTTACCCTAAAATTAACCTCACAGGTTAACCTGACCCTAAACCTAACATAAACCTTAGTCTGAAACCTAACCCCCATCCATAATTTGCATTTGGACCCGTGGGGACCAAACCAAACCCCTGATGAATCAACGATATTTCTCCAAATGGTGACTGGGTTTTTGTCCCCATAAGGAACAGCATGTCCTCACCAGGCTGTGTGTACCAGGAAAATGGTCTAAAATTGTCCCCATATGTAGCAAAAACATGTACATGCACCAAGGGCGTAACTTTAGGTCTACCATTGGGGGGGTTGGTTGTGTTCACGATCGGCGGGGGGGGGGGGGGGGGGGTCT
>JARVGW010000086.1:6880664-6893973 GCA_031762495.1 Anablepsoides rubrolineatus | reverse complement strand
CCCCCCGTGTGCTACCACAAGGTCCTGTAATGATGATAATCATCTGTGCCTTCACGAAGTCATGCCACGCGCCTCTGTTTGAGAGAGTGGAGGGAGGTGGGATGTGGGGAAGAAGGGGGGTCCAAATGTAACCCTCATATATACAGCAAATATACAGCAAATCGTGTGTGTAGCCAATCATGCGCAGCCTCTTTTCTCATCCAATCCATCACCCTGGATGGTAGGTGAGCAGGCTAAATTTAGTAGGTTACATTTATGGGTTATTACAGTGGAACATGGTAGATTTTTTTTTTCCCCCAGAAGCCTTTTTTAGACCTGTAGGACTGCATGTGTTTTATCAAGCATGTCATGTGATGATTGATCTTATAGTTGAGGTCAAATGTAGTTTTATTGGAAGTCATCCTGAGGACCTGTTGAGAATCATGATGCATTTTCCTGTATGTCTGCCCATGTCCTGTTTTCTGAATACATTTAAACGTATCAAATCACTAGTGCAGGTCTTAAAGTACAAAACCTTTGACCCCTGGACATCTTGAACTCCAATCTGCCACAAGAAGAACGTTGCTGAACGGTTGCAAAAAAAAATAAAAAATAAAAATAATAGCAGGCAGCACATTTAAAACCAATAAGGAAAACTGGTTAATATTTCCCTTCACTTGTGCTGCAGACTAAGTCAGCTGTTGCAGGTCTTTTCTAGAAAACCGTCACTGCCTGAATTCCACCACACTGGTATTTTGCTTACTACAAAGGAGAACAAATTCCTGCATTTGCGACCTGTGGCAAAAAAATATATATCTGATATGAAATGTCATCATCATTGCAGCTGCAGCCACATAAGCAGCTGTAAGAGGATTGTGAGGACCAAATGATTCATGTGCACCAAGGCTGTAGGGACAGAGAGGGGAAAACCTGGAGGTGCATGGCTGTGATCTGTCAGTGGCAACTCTGACCAAAGCAAAAGGCCGTGCCGAGAGAGAGAGAGGGGGTGAGGTCAGTACTGATGTGGGATTGTGTGTTGCCAAGCGCTGAGAGAGATTTTTGTGGAGTGTGAGTTGCAAGGGGAAGGTTAGTGTGAGCATGACGGGAGCAGTCACGGTGCTGAATCTAACCAATGATGTGCCATGATATTGTCTTTTTCATTTCTTCCAGTGGAAAGGGGGCTAATCGGAGAATAGACGACAGCCAGCTTCAGGGCATTTTTAAAAATCTTTTAACTCCTGCATGAGGAAAGTTATTTTTTCCAATTAGCTAATTTATTTCCTTCAAGTCACATAATGATAAATTAAATCTAAAAGTGGTAATATTTATATTACAAACACTTCTTAGGCAGTGCTAGTTTTGTAGTAGAGTGAATGTGTTTTTAACCCGCAAGACTAAATGGTAAATGTACTTGTATTCCGTTTTTTTATCCATCCAGGATTCTCAAAGCGCTTCACAGTACAATCTGTGTCCTCATTTACCCATTCACACAGCACTCTATTAGGTCTCTACAAAGCTAAGATATACAATCCACTATGGAGACTAATCAGTGCCAATCACATTCCTACACTGATTGGACACACATCAGAGGCAGTGGGGGTTAAGTGTCTTGCCCAAGGACACAACAACTGAGACAGCTGGACGGGGGATAGAACCGGCGACCTTCCAGTTCCAGAAACCACAGCAGCCCAACAATAATTGTCTTATATCTCAATATGTTGGCTCCAAACAAATTACATTTTAATTTCTGAGGACCTATGATTCACTGACTTTTTAATTTCCTGGAAAGTAGAACTTTTACACTAAGATCTCTGTTTTTGATTACCATAAGAAATTATAGTTGCTTTCTTCATGCAAAAAAAGTTTTTATTTTTAAACCTGATAACGTTCTACATTTGCTCACAATTATTTTACCTGTTTCAGCCGTATTTAGACTCTGTAGGCTTACATGGACTGGAATTAACATGGGTTCAAGATATCAGTAGCCATTGAAGCTAACCTGTTTAAAACATAATCATTTCATTTATCTCATTTATGGTATGTGTTGGCGACTTGTCCAATATATGATCAGTTATAATAAACTGTAGTTACTTGCAACAAAACAAAATTTGGAAGTTTTAGACATTTATACTTGTTTTTTATTTATCATTTGAGGTAAAATCCCTGCATGTATAAATGGATACATAATCATAAATATTTTTGGTTTATTTACTGAGAGATCTGATTTATTACATTACAATTTCATATATATCTTTCCATCCATCCTCCTATTTCAATCATTATTTTTCCAATTTAATGATGATGACAAATTTTCAAGTCTCATTACTAAAACAGATCAAACACTGTAAATGCCATCCACATTATAGCTACAAAAAAGGAAGAAATGAAAACAAGGAAGGAATTTTATATTGCATGAGACAAATTGTGTAACAAATCCCATATTCGATTTATAAAGTACTTTGTGATATTATGATCTTTAAACTTTTGAACCATTTTATTGAAAACATCTAGTTGGTTTGTCTTGTTTCCATTTTTTTACCCAGTTTCCTGTTTATTTCGAAGTAAATTCCTTTATTTATTGATTGATTGATTAATTGATTGATTCAGTTTACATCATATATTTATGCTGTCACACCTGGACTTCCTTCAAAAGCACAAAGTCCTTGTTGTCAACACCCTTTGACTTTATTTGTCAATGTTCCTGTTTTCAGTAGTGGGCAGCACTAATCTAAAAATTAATTCCGCTAGCCCTAAAACACTAACTCAAATATTTAGGTCCCCTAATTCTAAAGCACTAACTCAATGAAAAGTTTAGCAAAAGCTAATTCTAAAGCATTAAAATAACCCAGTCAACCCATGAACATTCTTCAACAGACAACATGAGTCACATATTGTCATGTTGCTCTCTAAAGACTTATTGACATTTCACAGCTGTATTTGGGTTCATATATTGTCACCTAGTTGATAAGTGACACACATGAACAAAATGTGTGACAGCTTTCACCCTCAGCTGTTAATATTAATGTCGATCAATAACATTTATATTTACATTTATAACCTCAGTTAGTGCTAGTGCTAATCCACTAATAAATTTTAAAATTAGCAAAAGCCCTAAAGCACTAATCAGGAAATTAGTTCCTCTATTAGTGCTTTAGTGCTTTCGGGGAACTGTGCCCACCACTGCCTGTTTATATATAGACTTTCCCTACATTTGTGTTTTATATCTCCACACTGTTCACGTTTAATAGTTGGACAGAAAAGTTAGTTGAAAATCATATTCCTGATGTGGCAACTTATGTTTGAAAATAAAAACACTATTGAAGGGTCAAAACCATTGGAAGGGTTACATTTTACTGATCCACTTTCTTTGGTGACACTAGAGTGTAATTTTGGTTTGCAGTTTAATACTTTTTGCCTAATCACCTAACTATTATGTTTTAAACAAAACTTGATGGCTTTCAGACTGCAGACAAATGTTGAGAAATTATTCTTCTTTGTAATGAATCTATAAGGTCAGAGCTTCTGATCCACCATTAATATCACAGGAGATGATCAGCTTTAGTTAATTTGATGTTGATATTTATTAGACTCCCACCTTGCACTAGAACACTTTCAGTGCTTACTGGCATGACACTAGAAGACATATTCGTCAGACTAAAGCTGTGGATGCTTGGTGTAAGCAAGCTGTCCATGTCGCAGCCTGCGTGCAGATGAAGATTCATGCTGTTTAGAAGGAATCATGTCCCATAATGCTCAACATGCTGTTGCCAGAGTACTACGTGTAGACTAGTGGGCTTGCAGCAGCAGCAGAAGGGACTGGGAATGGGGTGGGATGGAGCAGATGGAGACGTTTGGGCATTTAACTGTGTGTTTTGCACGGCCTGTATGTTGTGAAGCTTGAAAATTCCCCAGAGCCCTGTCACTTCCTCTTTTAGCCATCATTGGCCATCATTTTTCATATTGTGCTAGAATGGTGTTTTTAGGTGTAATAGAATAAGAGAGAGCCTAAATTAATGCTGACATGCTCGAACGTGTATTTTTATTTATTTTAAAGATGCAGGGAAAGACCTGTGTTTCTGCTGCTCAATTCCAGGGAGGCTACATAAATAATAAAAAAAAAAATCTATTAGCAAGGTTTTAATGTCAACATTTATTATTGATAGTTGCAAAACATTAGCATGCATGTTGTTGCCTTCCAGTGGTTTTGACATACGGTGAAATATAATGTGACTGAATCACTTAAGCAAGAGGACACAATATTTGAAGTTTTTTCCCACGTCTAATAACGCATTAATAGCAGTTCCTCATAATCTCATTTTGTTGCATTTGCTGCGTCTCCAATCTTTTCCAATTTTTGCTTTCTAAATTGACCTAAGAGCAGATGGGTGGGACACTGTGCAGAAATTAGATTTTCCCTGGTTATTTTTATCCCCGGGCTTCACTTGATGCCATCATCATCGACTAAATGGTGATATCATGATGTGGTAATGAAGAAATCACATAGCAGTGTGTTAAGTGGTGCTGCCACAGTCATTAAAGAGAATTGATGAAGGCTAGTCATCCCTCCATGACCGCGGGCCAAAGAGAGAGAAAGAGAGTTGCCACTAAAGTGCAACATCTGCTCCTCTCTTTTCTTCTTCCATCCTCCCTTATGTTTTCTTTCCTTTGTGTATCTTTTGCTTTTTTCGTCACACTTTCTCTGTCCTTTTAGGAGATTGCTTGAGTCAAACTCTGCTCATCTTTGTGTTTTCAGAGAGCCACTTGGTTGCTCCTTTGTAGAAAATCACAAGCCCACAAACATGTTAAATGCTTCCAAAGAGTACTTTATGTGTAATGGTAGTGACAGCTAAAAGACTCCAATTGATAAAATCAAAAAGCTGCAATAGAACATGACTCTTATGATTGCATAGAAATGTCTTGTTGCTTTTTCTGGAGACGCACCGCCTTCTGTATGTTCTCTTTGCATCAAAGTCAGTCAGAGACAACCTCCATGGGATGCGCAGATGTCCCTGATCTCATTTGTGTTGTGCAACTGAAGAGGAAGAAGTTCATACAGCTTTTTTTTTACCCCCTCCACACATCTCACTTCTCTTTCACTGTCTTTCTCCTTCTGTCTCCCGCTCCCTCTCGTTTGCATTGAAGTCCAAGCAATTGCTGAGGTTTCTTTTCATGAGCCCCGGTTCAGACGCTTTGGCTTCTAAGCTATGCAAATGCATTCTGCCAGTGAAACTAAAGCCGTCTTTGTTGGTTCTCAGAGGCCTCCTCCACAGAGTCCTTCATCATTCCCTTGGATCGGGACCCTTACATTTCCCTATCGTAATAAGACCACGGATAAACTCTGTCTCTTCTCCTCCCGCTCAAAGTTCCCATTTCCTTGCCTGTCTTTCCCCTGCTTGTCCCTTCCTCCGTCCTCCTGGGGGAACAGCGGATGGACGTCTGCAGCTTCAGTCAGAGCCAAATGAAGATATACAGCTGGGTGCGACACAGAACAAGAAATTTGTAGCAGCGGAACCTTTTTACAGGGTACCTCAAGGATTACTTTATAGCCCACGATGGGGCTTCAGACAGCGCCATTGTAATCACTTTGAATATCAGTTCTCTTTGGAGCCAGTCCTCTGAGACCGGCAATGACTTTAAACTGCAGAGACATCGTTTGAACTTGAAGTCTCACACACTCCTGCTGTGTTCACAATCGCTGGGCAATCATTGACCATTTTGCTTTTAGGCTCCAGTGGGTTTAAGATTTTTCATGATGCTAAAACAAACTTTATAATTCTTTTACGTAAAAAAAAAATCTTTTGTTTCTTCATCAATTTACACATCGGAACTGAGAAAGTGGGAGGGACGTTTGAGCGTCAGATTTAAAAATAAAGCTCAAGTTGATGGAAAGCAGAAACTAGAAGTTACGAATAATGCAAGTCAAAATTAACATTTTGCCAAGATAATTATTTGACACCACTATTTAGAAAAATACTTGTATTTTTTTCCTTTGCTACTAGTGAGATAACCTGGAGTGACATCACAGTCAATTCTGCAGACATGTACCGCTCATGTATATCTATAAATTCTTTTTGACTTACTAAAACATCATGTTATGGTTGTATGTGCTTCTGTGGCAGTTGTGCTGACAAGGTGCCAAGCTCATATTTGACCTCTTTCTCTTCTCCCTGGCTACTTTGAAAAATGTTTTGTTTGATAGCAGGCACATTTCAAAGTGAACTTTTAACCTTTGGCAGTGTACAGTGGAGATACTCACTCACAATAACCTGTGTACGTTATAAAGGTACAACAGGAATTAATGAAATTAGTGTTTTGGTAGATTATTTCTTTGTTGTAAAAATGCTTTTGGCAATAAACCTTAAACTGTTAGAAATCCTTTTAACATCTCCTTTTTTAAAGGAAGGCAGATAAAATTTAGCTGTTATAATTCTGGGCCATTTATATTCATAGAATAGTGATATAATGTGCATTGTCCTTTTTAAATAAATAAACAAACATATTTTATTATTTACCATTATTTAACCAGGGAAACCCCATTGAGATCACAGATCTCTTTTTCAAGGGAGGCCTGAGCCTGAAGGCAACCTATTGTACATGTTTTTGGTTTGTGAGGGAAACCAAAGTAGCTGGAGAAAACCCACTCAAGCACGAGGAGAACATGTAAACTCCACAAAGAAAACACCAGGTATGAACTGGGGATTGAACCCAGGACCTTCTTGCTGCCAGGAAGGAACATGCATTGTAGGATGAGCAGTAGAGCTGAGTGTGTGGGTTCCGCACATTAAAAAATTTCCAAAACTTATTTGCCAAAAAATTAATTTTGCTGTTTCTATTGACACTTGTTTTGAGCTTCTGGTACCCCCCAGGTGCTGCCAGTCATAAAAGTTATTGCCAAGGAACATTGTTGCAGCAAACAAATTTCATTACTTTTTCTGCTAAGTCCTGACCTAACATTGGTATGTACTATTATTTAGCTTGTCTGCAAGTTGATTCTAAAAATAAGAAATATCTTAATATGGTAGAAAGGCATACTATTTAGGATATTGAAATCTAATTTTGCTCTAAATTCAAGTATTGATGTATAACTGTTCATACAAATTTTTAAATGCATATTTTAACATTAACATTTAAATGAAAGTATGAGATAAAAATAAATTTGCATGATCTGTATTAGGGTTGCACTGTAGAAAATCATGCGCGATAAATAATGCAATGACAATATCAGGTGTGATATGCCTTATTTTTTTATTTCCTAACTTTGTAATCTGTATTTCCTATTCTGTGATATTTAGCATTTTTTTGCCAATGTCATTTGTGTCTGATGTTAGCTTTTGCTACTTTGAGACTGTACCAAAGTAAATATTGCATTAAGATGAAAAATTACTTCAAAACACTTCAAATGCATTAGTCAACAAATATTGCATTCTTTTGCAATATGAATATTGCACACGCTGATATTGCGATGATATATTTGTGATATATTGCACAGCCTTAATCTTTACTCACTGTTGGCTTTTTACACCAGTACTATTATCAGTGTTGAATTTCACAACAAGACGATCCCTTAAAACATCCATCCTTTTCCCTTTTTGTTTTTCTGAAAGGCTTAACTGTTCTGTTGGCCTTGGGTCAAAAATGAATCTCTGCTTGACCTTGTGGGTCATTTTGACCCAAGGCCAGAAAAAGAGTTAAAACTTTTCAATTAAGAAAAAAGCAACCATATTTTTGTTGAGTGTAGTTTTTTTTTTTGTATGGTTTATTGGTTAAAAATAAACTGTAGGTGTGCAATTTAGTTGTGTACTTTGTACAAATCATAAACAACTGAATTACCTTCTTCCATATGAGGATTTGGATGATGTCAGTAACACAGTTTAGCTCTGGATCATTCAATGTCAAATCCCCACTGCGGACCAAAGAGGTTTATTGTAAATTGGCTGGCTGCTTGAACTGCTAAGCCTACATCCCCAAACCCTGATCTGCTTGTTCCCCTGCATATAGTGAAGAGGACATAAAACCACTGCTAATGATCTTGTTGTTCTTCATTCATTAAGGCCTTTTTGGCTCAGTGACCAGACCAACCTTGTGTCCTGATTTATTTACTAATTTTCTACTTTTAATGAAGTCTCACATGACTTCTAACCTGCAGAGGGTGTCTGCATCGAACCAGTGCAGAATATTTGTATGCATCTGTAGTGTCAGCTATAATGAAAGGCTTTGTTTTTGGGACGCTTGTCAAAAGTTTAACCTTTACTTGGACTCAAAGTTATATGTTTTAGATTTGGGTCAAAAGTTTATGTCACCTCACAAAAATATTTATCGACTGTTTAATAAAGACAAAACAAAAACGAACAAAGAAAAAACTAGAGTTCCTCTAATGCTAATACTGTATGTGTATGTTTATAAAATCCTCCTCTTAGTTTGGAACATCTAAGCACCGCTCATTTGCATATAATTTTAGCTCTAGTAACATTTGCTTTTAACGCTCTTCATCGCTTATTTTCCTCTATCAGAATTACTGTATTTTTGTCAATTTTGTCCTTGCAGCTCTTTGTAAAGTAACATTATGAACCTGCCTGGCTCATGTTAGCATGTTAATTAACCAAGTTGTTAGACGTGGTAGAAAGTATGCTTTTTGTTTCACAGACATTTGCTAATGTAGTTTGGTGTAAATGTTGGTTTCAAAACAATGTAACTATAAAACGATGAGTGGTACATCTTGGCAGTCATGGCCAATTTTTGTTGTGTGTTTTTTGTTTTTTGCACCTCCAAATCTGAGTCCATGGTCCTTAGTGGGAAAAGGATGGATTGCTCTTTCCCTGAGGTTCTGCCTCAGGTGGGAAGAGTTTGAGTATCTCAGGGTTATGTCCATGAGTGAG
Source organism: Anablepsoides rubrolineatus (assembly GCA_031762495.1). Taxonomy (NCBI): domain Eukaryota; kingdom Metazoa; phylum Chordata; class Actinopteri; order Cyprinodontiformes; family Rivulidae; genus Anablepsoides; species Anablepsoides rubrolineatus. The sequence continues at coordinate 6,885,118 of JARVGW010000086.1, read as the reverse complement.
GAAAGAATGGAGTATGAGTTTGATATATAGATTGGTGTGCCTTCTGCAGTATTATGGATTTTGTATCCGTCTGTTGTGGTAAAGAGGGAGCCGAGTTGTAAGGCAAAGCTATGTTTACCCATAGGTGTGGGTACACTATGTTCCTACCCTTACCTCACCTTGCCTGTATCCACTATCTAAGGCAGTGGTTCCCAGTCCTGGTCCTCAAGGACCCCTATCCAGCATGTTTTACTTGTTTCCTTGCTATTCAGCAGGTCTTCAGAAGATTGTTAATCACACATTCATTCAAACCAGGTGTGTCAAATCAGGGAAACATCTAAAAATCCCTGCTTTAAATGTTGACCAACACCTCAAGAGCTTCTCTGAGCTTGATGAGACATTTTCAAAAGATAATATTGACTTAGTTTTATGTTTTTTAGTATTGCCTCTGGAAGCCATTGCTTCTTTAGTTGTAAATAATAAATCAGATAACATGTATTAAAGCAGTGATTCTCAACCCTGGTCCTCCAAGAACTCCTGTCCTACATGTTTAGATGTTTCTCTGATTTGACACACCTGGTTTGAATGAATGTGTGATTCACAATATTCTGAAGACCTGCTGAATAGCAGGGAAACAAGTAAAACATGCTGGATAGGGGTCCTTGAGGACCAGGGTTGGGAACCACTGATCTAAGGAACAAGATTGTATGATGTTGAAAATAATTTTCTCTGCATTGTGGCTGGACTCTACCTTACAGAAAATTTCAGTTCTTCAGAAGGGACTCTGAGTAGAGCCGCTGCTCTTCCACATCCAGAGTAGCTAGTTTAGGTGGTTTAGGCATCTAGTAAAGATGCCTCTTGGACACATGCTTTAAGCATGTCTGACTGAGAGGAAACCTTGAGGAAGATCCAGGATACGATAGACTATATGTCTGGATTGGCCTGGGAATGCTTTGGAGTCCTCCCAGAGGAGCTGGAAGAGGTGGCTGGAGAAAGAGAGAGGTCTGGGCCTCCCTGCTCAAGTTGCTGCCCCTGTGACCTGACTCCAGAACAAGCAGTAGCTAATGGATGGATTTTTTTTTTAATTAATTTCTTTTGCTATTAAACACTTTTTTTTGTGCAAGAAGAGGAAAATTTCTGGGAAACTTTTCTCTCAGCTTTCATACACAGCTGACAGTTCTCCACAACAAGTAGGGCAGTGCTACATATGCCCAGTGAAAACCCCACAATGTCTCTGGCATCTCATTTAAAGAATTTAAACTCTATGGAATGATGGGAAAAAATAAGATTGGAAATTGTCACTTTTTAACCCTGTGGTATAACTTGAAAGAGGAAACTACTCCATGCCTAGTAAAAAAACATGAACAACGCAAATTCCAACCTTGCTTTTGCACATTTTACCTCACACAGCAGAAAGTCTTTATCAATAGTGGATTCACTTAATATAATAAAGCTAATTTCCTCCCTATGACTGACATGAGGTTCAACTTTAATTAATCGTAGTACTACAATTCTGGTTAAAAATGTCAAGAAGGTCAATAGATGCAGCTGTGTCGTGGGACAATGCAACTCCTAATACTGCTGAGTACTTCCTTCACTAGTCTATAAGAGGGGCTAGTCTGTTGATCGGGAGGGCATAATGTTAGATTCAAGACTGCAGATTAATCCTCTTGTATTCATTTCAGTCTATATTACACGTTTCATGAAAAAAGACCATTTGCAAGGAGAACTAATGTGCTCATTTAGACAAGCCCATGTAGTGAATATTTAGTTTCTTTGAGTAAATGTTGAAATATTGACCAGACGTTATGAGTGTTGACGAGCCCTCTGTTATGTTTGTCCCTGGTGTGACTGCAATGCTAAAAAGCTGACAGTCAGATCAGAATATGTGATGTTATTTAGCTACTTCTGCTTCATGTTCTTGTAATTTGTGGTGACATCAGTCAAAACAGCATTTAAAATCAACTGAAAATGGAACACTGTAATTTACTCTCAAGGCACATAAATCCTTGCGTGTCTTGTTTAAAAGATCTTGGATCGCTTTCGCAAATATATGTTAGGCAAATTTAGTTTACTTAAGAATTTTCGAATAAATTTTACTGTTTTCCATAATTTTTTATAGGCCCATCATATTTTATACATAATTGTAAAATTGCGGGTTTCTGAGTTCTCAGCAGTTACTTAAATTATTTCCATTCACCTGAAACAAAACAGATGAGTGAAATTAAAGGCCTATAGTATTCTTTGAAAGAATGCATATCGTCTATCACTTTTCATGCCAGAGTTTTGGATTAAAGACCATCACAGGTTGAAAACTGATATGAAATAAGGTGTAGTTTTGGGCAAACCTTGTAAGTAACATTATGCACAAGCTCATATGATTTGAAAACTTGCAACGTGATAAAACGGAGCTAGTACCACATTAGGTTTACTCCTGATTCATAAAAATACTTGAGTTATAACCATTTTTGTGTGGGCTAAGATTGATTAGTTGTAGCAACCATTTTTAATTTAGGTTGGCTCCAAATGTGTAGTTTGTAGATATTTTGCTAACAGGATGACATCATTGACTCTAAAATTTTATTTTAATGTTTGAGCATGATACAACCCATATCTAAGTATATAACTCTGTTACAACTACCTCCAATTATAGTTTAATGTCTGTGAAACTAAGGACATTTGGTTAAAATTAAATAATCTATAATATTTTCTTAAAAATAAATAATTGTATTAATTTATTTTTTTGTTAAGTAGGCAAATTCCATTGAGAGTTCCCATTCAGATTGCTTTTGCACTACAAAACCTGGCTCGGGCCAGTGTGTTTGCATTAATCTTCACGGCCCAGTTCCAGCCCGATTTCTGGAACCCCAAAAACTGTGGTCCTCTTCGGGCCAGCCTGGCCAGCCCAGTTTGACAACTATGATTGTTCGTTGATTGGTTCACTAGCTGGGGGGTGGGGGGCTTTACATCATAAAGATGAAAATAATTTAAGTGAATTGTTTGCAACAACTAAAGTTTTTTACGAGTTTAACTACACAACCACAGTAGCAAGCTACCATGCAAGAACAAGCTAACATTAGCTATATGTCCTCTGTCATTTTGCCTCTCATTAGCATCACACTGCTGAATGGTCTGGTACAATCTTGGGCACTTTTCCTTTGAGACTGATCCTAGCCCATTGTTGTTTTGCAAATGAAACAAAATAAAATTCTCACACATTTAATGTGATGATTACTGCCCATATCCAGGCAGCACTCTGCTCAAGGCAAACACAACCAGGGCCAAGGTACAGACTGGCTGGACTGGGCCTTATGCAAAAATGCCATAACATGCAGGTTTTTGGACTGTAGGAGGAAACTGGGTTAGCTGGAAAAAACCAAGGCAAACTCTACACAGAAAGACCTAAACTGGGGCTTGAAACCACGTCCTCCTTGCTGTGAGGCAATAGTATACCCACTAAACTGTCCTGCTGCTTTGAATAAACCTTTATTTAACAACCCTCTGAAGAACTTGGGCAGTTAAAAATAATTTACAGAGGAGCGTTCTTACTTAAAAACCTAAAATGTAGGCTGCAGTAAACTGGTTGTGGCAGCTGCTGTTTGGTTGCATTAAAGTTAGAGCTGCACATTGGTTGTGCTAATTTTGAAAAAGTTGTTTTAATCTGACCACTGCTCAGTGTTCCAGTTGTATACTCTTTAAACATTCCCCACACTATAGCCAAAGCATTTGCTTTTATGTTATTGTGTTTGCTGAAGTCCCGCTTAGAGAACGACTTTTGTTTTATTACATATCTCTCTTGTGTCCCCCTTGGTTTTATGCAACATACAGGAGCTACAGTCATGCATTCATGATGCCACCTTTCTCCACATATGACTTACAGTGTGGCTGGCTTGTAAATCTTTCTGTTTACTCTAAATTTATGGCCGTACATAACTGGGTAAATAAACTAGATGCAGGGGAGCGAAGACTGCCTGCTGTTTGTGCTGCATGTTGATGAGAGCAGATAAAAAAAATCCCTTTGGACAGATTTAAACTTTGCACATGAAGAGAAGAAAAATGTATGTTCCACTTCTTGTGAAGCGGAGATAAAATAGATTTCATATCCTTTCATCTAGCTCAAAGCTAATAATTTATTAGGATTTATTTGCACATCTTAATGAGCGGTAAATGCTTGAAATTTGAAGTTTAAAAAATTACATAAACATGGTCATATCTTGATATTGGCAAAATTGTTATATAATTGCCATAGTAGATCCTTTAAATGATAATATCACCTGTTTTTTAAAGGCAGATCAATATTTTTTTTTGTTTTGTTTGCTTGTCTGTATCGTTATCAAAATGTGTCATGAATTACTGAATAAACTTTATTGAAATTTTCAGGAAAAAAAAAAAATAATAAATTAGGTTGACTCCATTGGGTAATCATTTGAAAATTTTATTTTATTTATTTATTTATTTATTTAATTAATTAATTT
>JARVGW010000086.1:6828521-6840748 GCA_031762495.1 Anablepsoides rubrolineatus | reverse complement strand
TTCATTCAGCTGCTTCTGTCCTGTGTCACATCATCAATAAACACTAGTGACCCAGTGCCACTGGCAGCCATGCATGCTCAAGCCATCACACTGCTCTGCTGTGTTTTACAGATGATGTGGTGCTTTGGATCATGAGCTGCACCACGCCTTCACCATACTTTTCTCTTTCCATCATTCTAGTAGAGGTTGATCTTGGTTTCATCTGTCCAAATAATGTTCTGTGCTGCTTTTTTAGATGTGTTTTAGCAAAGTCCAATCTAGCCTTTTTATTCTTAATGCTTATGAGTGGCTTGCACCGTGCAGTGAACCCTCTGTATTTACTTTCATGCAGTCTTCTCTTTATGGTACATTCAGATATTGATACTTCTACCTCTGGAGAGTGTTGTTCACTTGGTTGGCTGTTGTGAAGGAGTTTCTCTTCACCATGGAGATTATTTTGCGGTCATCCACCGCTGTTGTCTTCCATGGGCGCCCAGGTCTTTTTGCATTGATGAGTTCACCTGTGCTTTCTTTCTTTCTCAGGATGAATCAAACTGTAGATGTTTCCACTCCTAATATTGTAGCAATTTCTCAGATCGTTTCTTTCTGTTTTTGCAGCTTAAGGATGTCTTGTTTCACCTGCATGGAGAGCTCCTTTGACCGCATGTTTACTTCACAGCAAAACGTTCCAAATGCAAGCACCACACCTCAAATCAACTCCAGGTCTTTATCTGCTTAATTGAGAATGACATAACAAAGGGATTGCCCACACCTGTCCATGAAATAGCCTTGGAGTCAATTGTCTAATTACTTTTGATCCCTTTTAAAAACAGGGTGACACATGTTAAGGAGCTGAAACTCCTAAACCCTTCATCCAATTTTAATGTGTATACCCTCAAATGACAGCTGAATGTCTGGACTTTATTTCCATGTACATTATATAACTATAACTTATGTTTCAATAAACAGGTAAAAAGACAACATTTGTGTCAGTGTCCAAATATATATGGACCTAACTGTAGATCCAACATTTCTTCTCATACCAAATTACATGCCCTCAAAAAGACCTTAAATCTTAAATTTCTTGATTCACTGTTTAGTTCTGTGATATTTAGGAAAGACAGAGTTTTTTTTTAAATTAAGAATCGACTGCATGATTTAAAACATAATTGTCATTAGCATTGAACATTTACAAATCCATAATGTATTCAAAACTTTGTCAGTTTATTATTTTTACTGTTCGTTCTTTCTTTTTTCTGTCTTTTTAAAACTTTCTACTCCAATGATCATTACTGATTTAGAGCCTGATAGAAAAACCACATCAGCTCTATTTGAGGAAAAAAGTTTATCACTTTTAAAAGCATTATATATTACCATGGCTTGAACATGTTTAATGTATGATTCTGGACCATTTTCAACATGTGCATGTAATCCTAAAGGGCTCCATGGCTTTCTACATGTGAGAACATGTGAAGAACATAAGTAATTCATCTGTTTCATTTTTCTGTAGGTCAGGCAATGGTCACACAGGAAAAAAAAGGTTGAAAATTGGTAACACTGGTTCAAACACTTTTTCCAGAACCAGGGCTGAGTACAAAATGCACATTTATTTGGACAGTTAGTAGAACATATTTGCAAAATTAAACTAAAAGTATTTTAAATTAGTGACTTGCACAACTTTTAAAAGTAAGAAATTGGAAGTCTAAATTAAGTTTTCCAAAAAATGTTTCAGAAGATGAAAGCTTACTTGTTAATCGGGAAGATGAATCCCTGTACAAGGTTGGTCCAGCTAGAAATGCAGCACAGCAAATGTTTTAATTATCCTTCTGGTTCTGCATAAGGCAGCTCTTGCAGTGAACTGAGGAGAGCTGCAGCGCGTTGTGTTGAAGAGAGGCAGGTACACTGATCTGTGTTAACAACATGGTGGGAAAAGCCATTCAGCTAGCCAGCGGTTATGGCCTGCCAGTATATTACTGGTGACAAGACACATCAGACTGTGTTTGGCTCTGCTCTCATTAGAACAGACATTCTGCACGAGACCCTGCTGGTCATATACCCTCGACCCTTTTTGAAGTTTGGTCAAAGATCATCTGTAAAAGCTTTGCTGTACATTCCTTATGGTTTTTAGCAATATCAGCAAGACTGAATGTTGGGTAGCACATCAGGTTTTTATTTCATACAGTATGTGAGTATTTTAATAGGTACCAAGAAGAAAGATTGTCAAATGAAAGTTAAAATATTCATTCAATGTACTTTATTTTTTTCTCATCCTCAAAGTTCAAACAGATTACCCACATCGAAGTCCAATTTCAGTGAACATTCAATGTTTTTTGTTTGTTTATTTTATTGTTTATTTATTTTTGAAACCCAGCATGTTCCAGCGATGGCCTGTTTTTTTACTTCCAGGCTCGAGATCTCAGTCTGATCTTTAATCAAGCTTTACAGAAAGACTTTGATTTATAGATGGGCTAAAAATCTCCCGCAGATTCTTGGAGCATAAATAGAGCCGTAGTGTTAAATATTTCAATAAACAAGTAGATTTTAAATATTTCATGGGCGGAACGATTGATATGAACTGAAACTAGTCTATGAAACATTCAAGTCCTCTGTCCATCTGAACCATTCCGACTTGCAGGCTTTCTCAGAGCACTGCTTAGTGCCACAGCTCCTTTAGATGTGTTTAAGCCAGAACACAAGAGAAATGCATGCAGTGCTGCCATGAGTGTTGATGCAGTCATACATCATGGAAGGAGGGAAATCTGCTTAATAAGAATTTGTTCTCTCTCGTTGGCATCTTCTCTTATGTTACCCTGAAACTCTCCTGGTGCTCTTCTTTCAACACCCAGCATTCATATGGTTCACTGGGTAGAAAGCAGAAAAAACATAAAAAAAAAAACACTGCATAGAAGTAAAAAAAAAGAAAAAATACTGCACATCTTCAAGAGTGTGGAATGTGGCCAAGTATGGAAAAAAAGCATCTTTACAGTGTTGGGGAGTAGAAGAACAGAGGTTCATCCTCTGTTCAACCACATCTATGGTTCTCCGCAGAGGCTCAGTTCTGCAAAGTTTGGCTCAGTGAGTATACTGCAGAACTGATTCACTCTTGATGAAATAAGGTACTTCTCACAAGTGAGTAAATCCCAAATTTAATTACTAGGCGCCAAAATACAGACTATTTTTCTGCAGTACTATTTTTTTCTAATTAAATGCATTTTTTACTTTTTTTGCCAATGTTTTCTGTCTTATCAAGGGGAATAAGAAAACAATAATTTAAGTAAATATATATTTTTTGTAGAACAAAATTAAAAGTGCATATGCAAGCTTGTTTCAAGGTAAAGTTATACACTAAAGCAGTGGTTCCCAACCTTTTAGACTTGTGTAGCCCCTGAGCTATTTGTCATACCAATAGTACCCCTTCAGTCAAACGTAATGATGATTCTCCAAAACTATAACGTAGCGTCCAAAATATTTCAGAAACTCAACCAAATGTCCAAATTCTGTGAAATTCCACATTTTATACTGGATTCTATTTTGTGTTAATTCCGTGATTTCGTCTGAATTTCTGCATTGCGGAAATCATAGGGCCCTACAAATCTCAATCCTATTTTTATAAAAAATTTTTACTCACCTGAGAAACTTTTCCACGTACCCCCTGTAATATGCTCTCGTACCCCAAGGGGTAAACGTACCAATGGGAGCTCTCGTACCCCAAGGGGTAAACGTACCAATGGGAATCATTGCACTAAAGGATAAAGATGGTATAATTCTAATTGGATGTCTCAGCAAAAATATATTTCTGGATTTGTATAAGTGACTAAACAAACTTGTGAGGAAAAACAACCAACATACAGTTAGAATCTTGATTGTAATTACATTGTGAAGTTGATAGTGGTTGTGAGGTTAATAAAACCTTTACTTTTTAGATGTTTGATCTAATTAACAAGAGTTATATCATTAAACCAGTATCTCACTGGGCTGCAATTGTTGGCAACTTGTACTTTAAATGATAATTATTAAAACACTGGTTGAAATTGGCCTTTTTGGATTGTTAAAGTGTACTCTAGTTGATTAAATCATACATGTGGAGGCGGCTATCAAAGTGGGCACAAAGTGGGCAGAAGTGGGTACAAAGTAGGTGGAGGTGTGCAGCAAAATAAAGTGCACAACCCTGATGACAGTTCAGCAAGCTGTGCATGCAAAAAAGTCTTGATTTCAAAATCTGGCTCCTTCAATTATGGTCATAGAGCTTGCTAGTTGCAAAAACTGAGAATCTAGTAAAAAGGTAACTGGAAATGTGCTTTTTGTTGCAATGTTGAGCTACCATCTAGTTTTCAGTGGCAACCTTAATGTAAAATGAGTACACATTGGTAATTGAGTGAGAATTCCACTTGGTAGGGTTGTTTTATACCCTGAAATGCAGTACACCTCCTACTACATTCCTATAAAAAACAGTTCCATACAGTTCAAAAGTGGAAGCTTATCTCCATCTCAAACAAGAGGTTTGCCCACTTTAACGTATGTCTTTTCCACAACAGAGCAAATAGAAATGATTACAGCAAGACCATCCTTACATTACACTTTGTCTGCCACAGGGTCGCAGGGATAGTAACTTTAGCAAGGAGGCCAAGACATTTCCTTCCACAGCCACCACTTCCAGTTATCTGGGATGATGGGTGTTTCCAGGCCAAACAAGAACCATAGTCTCTCCAGCGTGTTCCAGGTCTTCCCATGTGGAGGAGCAGCCATTCTCTTCTGAATGGTTTACAGGATTACTGAACTGCTCACCCTATCATAGAGGGAGACTCCAGCTACCATACAGATAAAACTCATGTCGACTGAATCACTCCTTTTCTGGCATGTCACTTAGGACCAAACTGCCTTAGGAGACCCTAACAGGGGAATTGCCCATAACAGTACAGCACCTATGATCATTCAGACACATAAACCTCCATCATAATAAGGTGTTGATTGACAGAGAGAACAACAAAACCAACCCAAGAGAAAGAAGCTCATACTTCATAGTGTTTTATGTATTTCTAAGGCTTCCTCAAGAGGCAAGATATACTGTTACAAGTCAATCTGTGAATCATCATTTTTCTGTAACCAAAGCACTAAATACAAAAACACATACAATAGATGACCACATACTGTAATTCAGGATATTGCATTGCTTTAATGTGACACTGTTACATTTGTATGAAACAGACTTTAAAAATGATTATCTATCCACTGTTTTTTGAGCATTTGTAAAGCTTGTTGATCCTGAGAATGTCCATGTCTGACATGCCCACCCGCTGGCCAATGGGAACGTTGGGGTCTGGAATAGGAATTATGGATTGTAATCCATTTGTTCCAAATGCAGTTCTACAAAATTATAATAACAAAGAAACACAATTAAAGGAAAACAACAGACTCTGTGTATTTCATTTTGAATAGCAAATGTGGTGACTTACTTTCCATATTGCATCACAGATGAATAGTCATATTTAGTGTCAAGATTGTCTGTATCCATCAGTTTGAAGTCATTCCAGTAATCTGGTGATTAAAAAAGAAACCGCATCAGTATTAAAATGTTATTTTGAGCAGGAATGTCACAGTGGGCTCCCCCAATTTTTGAAAACTGTAGTAAGCCTTGTCACACAGAGTCCTATATGACGTATTTATGGGCGTTCCTGACTTTTTATCTAGTAGACTGGGGTTTGATCCCCAGTGAGAGCAAAAGAAATATGGCTTTTGAGGCCTTATTAATCCAGAAATGCCACCATGAAACATATTGTAAACTGTACAAACTAAAAAAATAAAGAATGTTAATTAGAGAATGTGCATCTCCTGCAAAAATACAGTATGCATGCTTATTGCTGAAAGATTTTTGCTGAAAAGCTAAAAAAAAAAGACTAAAATTAGCCTAAAATGGCTAAAAATGAAGCTGAAAAAGGCACAAAAACAGAATGAGAAATTTTTGTTGAATTAAGCAGTAGGAAGCTATTTTTAAAGGGTGAATTTAGCTGAAAAAAGTTCTGATTTGCTAAAATGTAGCTAAAAACTTAATAAAAACTATTTTGCGAAAGTACCAAAAGTCATAGCAGGAATGTCCTGATTGTTTCAATATAAAAATTGTAAAAATATCACAGAAATTGCAGAACCAGATATGTTGAAAAACTTGCAGAATAAAAAATGATCTCAGCAGAGTGAAAGCTTTAGAAGCATTCACACAATGATGCTTCAAAAGGGCACTTGGTCCAAAAGGCATACGGCAGGCTCTCTATCACCACCTCAGGACTATCTGTGCATGTCTCTGAGTACACTTGACTGTACTTTAAATCCCCCCACCCCGACACACACACACCTGCCTTAATCATTATATGAATTTATCTATATCAATAACTGATGCTGCGCGATTCTTACATTCCTTTATGTTGTCCCAGAGGATTTTGACATATTTGTCACGGTCGCTGCGAGTGTGTTCGTGGTAGAAACCCAGAGCGTGCAGCAGCTCATGTTGGATGATCCCATGGTCTATGCAGCCAGATCTCTGCAGAGACACGACCTGCTTTTCTCCGATACGACCCAGCAAAGAAGAACAACTAAGAAAGGCAAAGAGACAAAAATAAATGGTGTGGAAATGGACATTTAACTAGAGGATCGGTGTCTTCATTATCTGACATGTGCATGGGTACTAAGTGGCTTTCTGATCAGCTGATGAACTTCAACATCATTGTTAATATTTTCCTCACAAAGCAGAGTAGATAGAGATGGGTAATGAAGAAAAACTATTTTCTCGAGTCAACAAAAGCCGTGTGCTAGTTCAGTTTGTAAAAATAAAAAGCCAATCGGAGTGATTAATGTTCTTTAAGAACTGAAATGATCAAGGTTTTTGGATTTGAGATTTACAAAAGTTATACAGGATTAACATCTTACCTGTTGTACAAAGCTCTTTGAACAACCTCCGTTTGGAAAGACAGAAAATAATTTTAACCAAACTATGGAGCTTGATAATACTTTATGCACAATGAGCTAGTTCAGTTATTTTATTTAGCAAATATTTTTTATGTTCTTTAGATATCGTTTTACTCATTACTTACCCAAATTTTGGTTCAATGCTTATGTACGCCCTCTCTTTTTTATGAGGAACAAAGCGAATGCAGGTTTTTGGTTCAAAGCCCTTCATGGCGTTCAGAATTGTTTTCTTATCTGAGTCATCTAAATTTGTAAATAAAATAACATTAAGTGAAAAAACTTGATTTACACTCACCCAATTTACAATATGCTTTTGAAAAACAAACTAATAACTATTGAATAAACCTACCATACTGGTCATCTATAATGAAAGGGACTTCTACATTCCCATTCGGAGACTTTTCCCAGAAGCAGCTGTATTGTTTGTTGAGGCACTTCATAGCATTCCTGGTATTTGGAATGACCACATCTCCTTCATGCAGCTGGTCCAAAGATCCTGTTAATAACAATAGATGTCATATCAAAGTTAGATAAGGTAGATTCCCCCCCCCCCCCCCCACACACACACACACAAATTAATTTCTTTATTAAACCCAACTTTATAACCAAAGTGAAAGCTCACCATTATTCATTCTGAGGATAACTGTGGAAATGTCCTCCTTCTCAGATTGACCCACTGGGTTCTCTACTGAACAGAGGAAGAGGCAAAATCCTAAAAAATCTGTTCTCAGAATTAAAACTACAAAAGCAAATTTGTGATATCTGATGGGTTTATTCTGCAGACACACTGTGGTTCAGCCACTTACCAGCATTGTAACCCTGTGAAAAACAATACAAATATTGAAACAGTTTGCACTTTTATTGGACTCATTTTCTTTTTTGAATAAATCTTTTAAAAATGCATGTAGATGAACTCAGTCATGTGTTAAGTGTGTAATTTCTTACATCTTCAGGCTGAGCATTACAGAAGACTAAAAGCAGCACAAGCAGAAGAGAAGCCCCTACTTTATGGTCCATTTTCCCCCTGAAGGTGCTCATGCAGAAATGCTGATCCTTCACTTGCCTTGAATGCAATGATGCTGAAGTTCAGGCAGTGGCTTGATAATATACCACTTGCTAGGGTGTGTCTGTGTACAGAGATTAATGGAAGGGGTTCAGTATAGGTCTCGTCTTAGACACACAGCTGATGGGAGTGCCCTTCCCACCCAGATTCAGTGTTTTCACACAGAGATAATCTCATTCTGGGAGGATTACAGTGACCACAGGCTGCTGTCGGCTCGCTTTGCTTCAGATTTCACTTGGTCTACTTTACCCGCAGAGAGTTGACTCATATGTCTGGATCTACGTTAACTCTTTGTCCTAAAAGAACTGTGCGGCTGGGTGGCTGAATTTCTAAATAAGATATGGACTTACCAACTCCAATTTGTCCATTTTCATTTTTCTCTGGCTCTGGGTCAGACTCTGGCTTCAACATGTAAAGCTGGATAGACAGATTTTCCCTTGTTGACATCTTTTAATTGATTTTTAAATAAAAATATATTTCCCACTATATAGCCATAACTCCCCTAACCCTCTGAAAGCTGGAAGAGGGCAGTGTGTGAAGCACCTCATTTCGTTTCAAAGAGATCGCTGAAATGACTTGATCTGAGACACACCTCAGAAAAGGGGTGAAAGAGGGGCTTGTGGAGGTACAATAAAGAGGAACTCAGACCAAACCATTGTAGTTCCACTTTATATAGACCCCACTTGAATGATTTTAATGTGGAAAAACGGATTAAAAAGCATGTTTCCTTTACAAATAAGTTATTAGTGCAAAATAGCAATATAGTATTAATGTAGCAACAATAAAAATGTAACAATGTCAATACCCTCCCTTTTGCACATGGGGAAACTCTGCACTACTGACTTTATTTTCCTTTTTTTGTGCAAAATGGTCAGTAGTGTAAATGAAGGGTAAACAAAAGTATCAATGTCATCATGCTAGTATCAATCCAATGTTTATGTTAGTATTGATAGTATTTATACGTAGATCAATACGCCCACCCCTAGTTGTTTAAGTACTGGAAGATTTAGATTTATGCTTTATTTGTTTAATGAAATAAGTCTTTCATTTTTTATTTTCTGCAATGGCTGCCATCTGTGTTTGACTTTCTGAGCACATTCAGACTTGTCATGCAATGGGGTAAGTGGGCAAGAGTGGCCACAGTGTTTGCAAACAGCTATAAGACTGTAAGCAGTCTTTAACAAACACTCAATTCATACTGAACTGCCACTGTGGCAGACAGGGTTCACAGATTCTGTTTATTTGTGAGAGGACCTGTTTATTTATTTTTTACCTGTTTCATTATAGCTTCCTTTTAGACCATACAGTCGCTGACTAATTGGGTATTATTCATCATCTGTAAATTCCTGGAATCTTCATTCTTTATTGCTGCCTTTAATAGTGAGAATCTTTATGGTAAATATCAGGCCTGAGCCAACAGGCTGTGATAAAAGGGGAAAAATAGTCTTCTGAAAGCCTCGAATCCAGAAATGGATTGTTTAGACTAATGATTATCCAGATTTATTGGTTACTTTGCCTGTAAATCACAAGGTTCTAGTGCTTTGTTTACAGGAAAAGAGGGATGGTGTCTGGCTTCACGGTGCCATAAACAGTTTTAGGATCTGATTTTGCGTGTCAAGGCCGGCAGCTTCACAGAGAGATTCCATCACGTCGACCTTTTATGCGATGTGGTCTTCCGCTGTACATCACAATAATGTGGCATTTACTGTTGCAGCACAAAAAACCCTGCAGAGTGCACGTGTGCGTCTCCGAAGTGGACTCTCTTTACAGCAAGGTCATTAAAACCCTCAATGCATTTTTACATTTTACATTATTTGCATTAGCCACAAAGAGCATATGAGAGTTTATGTGCCTCTTTATGTTTGTGTATGTACAGCCTTTATGCCTGTGCTTGTCCAATTCGGGTGATCTGCGTGGGTGCACAGGTAATCCAATTTGTGTTTTAGAGTCACAGCACAGCACAATAATGCTCAATGATGTATGACCCATCTATTTGGTTGAGCTTTATTCCTAATACGGCTCCGACTGCAGGGAGAAATGCGTCTTAATAAATTAGATATCAGTCTAGTGCTACCCCTTAAATAAAGGTTTAATTCTCTGCAAACATCTGCTGTGTGTTAAACTGAAAACGGAACTCCAGAAAACCATCAGTTGTCAGGAGGAAAATATAGTGTACAACATTTACTTTGATTTTCATCCCTTTTTTCTTCCTATATCTACACTACTATAAATCCTTGCCCATGATGTGCTTTCTGCCACGTTTTAAAGTCAGCAAAAAATTCCTCTTTAGATTTAGCTTTATGCCTGCAGTATAACATGTTTGTCATTTCTTCAGCGAGGTGCTTTTTACCTGTATTTATGACTAAACAAACTGTGTAAGAGGTGCCCAGATTGACTGCTTTATTTTTATTTATACACCGTGCAGCCAGTGCTTTAACTTAAACTATGACAAGTAATCTGCTTTTTTTCACAAAGTGGGCAGCCAGAATCTATTGCTGCGCATTTACTAACTTTGTGTGGAACCCATCGGCGAAGGCATGCCTATCAAAACTGGGCTTTCTCTACACCCCCTCCACACACACACACGAACATCCTCAGACACATATATTAAACAGATCGCTGTTGCAGAGTCAGCTCTGAAGCAACGCTCACCGGTGGATATGGAGTAAACTGACAGCACAACCACACAGCCTACTTACATTTTTATACAGATAGCTCACGGCACAATTACACTCACATAGACCAGTTAAAATGTTAATGTTTCAGGTTACATAAGGTAGCATATTGGGCAGATACTGTTGTCTAGTTGGTGAACAGCATTCATGTGGGAGTCTCTAAGGTTATGAAATGTTTCAAAATAGTCATGGGAGTCTTAGTTTTCCTATGAGTTTCAGAGGCTTACATCAAACACAAAATATATATATAAACAAACAAACAGTGCTACATTCCAGTAACTGGATGAGAGTAAAAGTACTGTCGACCCTGCACAAAAATCACTGGTCCATTGTAGATGAGACAGCCAGCATTTCACACACACCAACACCCAGTGACAATTTAGAGAGACCAATTAACCCAACATGTATTTACTGTCCAGCTCACAGTCTTGTCACCTGAGTTTTGAATATGTTAAAAAAATATTTGAGTGACAAAATTTCCTTTTAAAATAGTTATGAGAAAGGGGACTGATGAAAGGAATCCTCAGTGTCATTAGTGTTTGTCTCAACAATTACGGGGAGATTAAAGCTACAGAAGTCCAGTTACTTTGTCTTAGTTATTTTTAATTTTTCTTGTCCTGGATGACTGAGAATTCACAGAAATATTTGATAGTAACGTCTGTTTCAGACCACATCAATGCTAAAGTTCTACACTTTTAACTTCCAGGTTGTCGCTCCCATTCCAAAAATGCATGCAGGAGCATTCAGTCAGAGGCAGGTTCAAATGTAAACGGTGAACTAAATGAGCATGTCAGATAATTATTGAATTAGCTATATTTGCACAACTTCAGAATCTACATACCAACATGTAGAATCCATGTTTACTCATGTAAACAGCGTGCTGAATGTGACGTCACGTCATTTTCTGCGCATGCGGGTTGCACCAGTGCTGAGTGTTCACTCTGGAGTCTAATGTGAACGTCCGCACAAAAACAATTAGATTTTTGAACTGAGCATTAAAACCTGCATTGTAAACATAGTCTAAGTTTCTGCTAAAGAGGAGTACAACATAGTTACTGTATATTCTTTTAAAAAATAATGGGCATGGTCTAGAATACAGTTTTGCAAGCTGTGCTAATTAAAACTGTGATTTTCAAAGATTGGTTCTGTAAGTTAGGGTAGCATGGCTCCTTGGTTACAAACAGATTCAGGGAGACTGCCACTAAAGATTTTCCTGTTTTCTTGAACTTTTGAGTCACCAACCAATATACAACAGCCCAGTGAAATGCAGCTTTTTAGTTCTTTTGTGGCTTTTGCTCACTTAACTCCACTGAATAGCTTGAAAGAACGGTCATTTCTCCAGTAGTGGACCCCCTTGCGTAGAATTACTTTTTTTTTTTTTTTTTTAGAAAACGTTAGTGTTGATAATTATCATGTCTGTCCAATACTTTTTTTTTTAATTTTCTGTTTAAGTCAGAGATGGGGACTCGTGACTCGGACTCGGACTTGAGTCGCACTTAAGTCCCTACTATTAGAGACTTAGACTTGACTTGGACTTGTACCCTAAAGACTTG
>JARVGW010000086.1:6811208-6824588 GCA_031762495.1 Anablepsoides rubrolineatus | reverse complement strand
TAATACATTCAATTAGACATGGACGTGAGGTCAAGAGACTTGAGACTTGACTTGGATTTTTGGTCAAAGACTTGGACTTGACTTGGACTTGCCAAAAAAGACTTGCGCACATCTCTGGTTTAAGTCATTACAAAACAAAACCTGCAGATTGTCTAGATTTGAGGTATTGTTTCTGATCCTAGTTTATTTGTGAAACAGTGTGGTCTTGTGCACATTTTTGAAAGTTTTTTTTCCTGCCTTGGTTTCCACTCTTGTTTTATTTCATTGTTACTTTAATGACACATTTAAGGTCTTATCTCTTATATAATGATTGCTCCAATAACTTGCACTAACTGAACCTGTTAAGCACAGATCAAACACTCAAATATGTCAAATAACTGATTGCAAACCAGTGAGTTTTAATACAGGATCATCAGTTTGTCAACATCGAAGTTTCTTTAGATTATCTGTTTGAGTTTGTTCAAACATTTTCATATTGTAGCAGCAGAAAAATTCATTCTAAAAGAAAGAATTGTTATTGACTGAACATACTGTGCATTGATGCACTGCCACTCAGAATGACAGGAGGACTCAGTGCTTTGAGTTTATAACAAGCCTCATCATAACAATCGGTGTGTTATAGTTTTATTATAGTTCAGATATTTTGAAGTAGGGTTCCCTGGATAGGTTATAAACATTTAAAATCTTACCTATTGTGTAGAGCTCTTTGAAGTTTGGAGGAAGATGTGTTATTGATGAGCTAAAAGCTATTCAGAGGGAAGAAACCATCAATGGGAATTTTAGCCATCATTAAACAACTGCAGCTTCCAAAATTTTCTAACAGTTCATCAGCAGTGCCCAGGGGAAGTGCTACAGCTAACTGCTTTTTTGCTCACAAAAATGCATACAATTCAGTGTAAAGGTTTACAAATTAGCATTTGCATGAATCAGTAAAGTTTCATAACCTTTCAATAGAACCCTACTTCTAAAGATCTGAATAATTGACCTGACAACCGAAAGATATCCTGGATGTGCTGAATGTCCCAGAATGTTTACCCTCTATTTGTTTTCTTTTTTTTTTAAGAGAGATTTTTCAATAATATTGTGACATCAATACGCTCAGTTTCACAAAGCCTTGCCTGGACTGCCAAAGAAAGCTATTATATTTCAAGTGTCATGCATTCATGCTCTGCATCCTAAACATACATTTAGCCAGTGGGATGGACTCGCTGCCTTGCTGCCCACACCTGATGTAGATTTATAGTAATAATAAAGTGTTGTGAGCCGGGTGATGAGAACAGAAAAAGAGGGGTGGGTGGGGGTAATTTTATTTTATTTCTAGCTGATATTCCAATAAAAATGTTTATGAATTTGTTTTCTTAATATAGAGCCGTTCTCATTTTCTGCTTTTATTTTTATTTGCTTGCAACACTTGTTTCATTTTTAATCCTTATATAATATAGTATTTTATATAAGTACTGTTTTCTTTTTTATATATAAACAATCACCAAACCTTTCGTACTTCAACCTTTTTATTGTCCATAAGAAAGAAAAAATCACCTATTAGTTTGGAGCCATTGGTCGAAATAAATAATTTAAAGGCACTTCAGCTTCTGGGAAAATGTAATGAACACCAGACAACAGTGATGACTTACCCTGTTAGCCCTCTTGTGCACTATGTTACATCTCCGTCTTTTTCCTCTGACACTGCGTGGGCCGCCAAGAACAACAGTCAATGAGCAATATCAATTTACGTAATGGACTGTTAAACAAAGTGCTTAACATTTAGAGTTGCTACAGTGGTGTTCAGTGGGAGTATTTGCCAGGAAACACACCACCATGATAACCACTCCTTGAAATGTTGCACATTAGCCCGTTTTGCTGCCACTTAATTGCTCCTTCTTCTCTTACAGTTTGTCATCTGACCCGATGCTTCGTGGTTCTTTGTTTGCCTGAAGCTCAGCATCAGACTGAGTGTTTAAAATAGTAAAGTAACTGTTTTGTATATTGCACTCACCCATGCCGTCAAGCACGTTGTTTAACGTTGCATCTTCAAATTAATGCAGTATTTCTTCTATTGTCTGCTCACATTTGACAAATTGATTTTACAGCATTCCTTATTTGGAGTAATTGATTTATTTTAGTCTCTCTTTGTGCCGGAGTCAATCCGAGAGCGTAAACATTGTGTTTGTGCTAATTGACATTCAGACAAACAAGGACAAATACGCTGAATATGAACGCAATCTTAATTGGCGGGAATTACCAGACCTGTAAGAGCCGTGCAAATTAAATCAGGTGCGTTATTGTAGTAATGCAACTGATTAAGTCACAATCAGGTAGTACGGTCCATTCAGGGCCTAATTGTGTTGGATAGATAAGAAGTCAGGTGCGCTGTGAGACATATCTGAAAGTTATCTTTTAAGATGCTACAAGACAAAGCAAAGAATGTAAAATGACATGTTTTCAGAAAAGGAAGCAACTTGATCTGAAGACTCAGAAAATGTTTCGAATGAATCTAAAGAAAAATGGAAGAAGATCCACACAATGTCTTTCAAGATTATTTAAATAGTTTTTTTTCATGTATTTTGTTCTCTGGCAATGCAATTTTTAAGGCTGATTTTAAGTTTAGTTTTTTTTGCTAGAATTAAATATACCTCAATTCATTTTGGTGATTTCCTACTTTCTGTCCTTTTTTAAAACTATTGTTGGAATAGTCTGAACTCAACATATTATAGGTAAACAAACATTCTTGATGTGTAAACAAGTATTTTCTGTTGCTTGTGACAGCTTTATAGAATGGATGAAAACATGTGAGACCATAAGATGTATATAAATAGGCCTGGTAATGTAAATGTGTGATTTCTTGAACAAGTCATTTACATTTACTCAGCCCAGTTTGTTTAAGAATTAATAGTTTTAAATAAACCCAGTTAATCCGACTTTTTTTTTTCCATTCATGTATGTAAGTTTGACACTTCATAACTTCTTTATTCTGAAGGCCATGAAAATATTTGTGATAGTTTAGACATTTTAAAATGAGATTATTTGTGATGATTATGAATGATAAATATCTTACCTGTTGTAGTTAAAACCTCTATTTAGAGAAACATTTAACCCTGAACAGACAGACAAGATAACATCTAATCTAATAGAAGCCAAGATTAAAGTGTTGCTGACATCTTTAAAAAATAAAATAGGATAAAAAATGCCATCTGGAAAATTGCATAATTATTTGGGCAATCGACATTTTATAAACCTTTACAGTGTTGCCATAGATATTTTTTTCTGCATTAATATTGTTATTTTCTTACCAGACATGTCCCATGTTGCACCAGGAGTTCTACAGCTGCTAATACTATTTGTGCTCTTAAATAACTGAAACATTGTATGTAGATAAAAATGAAAAGCAAATCTAGGTCGTATTCACACCTGACACATTTGGTTTGATTTAAACAGACCTGAGTTCATTTCCAGCGTTGGTCCAGACTTTATGTGCAGGTGTGAATACACTCATGCGAACTCTGGTGCAGGTCAAACAACCGGACCAAGACCCCCTTTTTGAAGTGGTCTTGGGTTTGCTTCCAAACAAACTCTGGTGCGGTTCACTTCAGTTTGCTTCTGGTATGAATACAGACTGGACTTGAACCTAACCAACTACGTAAATCATGTGCCTTTTTGGACTTCACAGGCCACCGTTGCTGAGCTAAATAAACTGAAATTATAGCTGATTCGTCGTCTCCTGCTTAGCAGCTCTGCTGCCAGCATGTAGTGGGTCAGAACACACAGAGCATCTTGTCTCCTTTTGGTTGCAGCACACATTTACTGACACCACTCCTAAATTAGAATATCATCACAAAAACACCATTAAATTAGCTGTTTTTGATATTTTAAATGATATTGCAGTTGTACTAACAGCATAAATGTGCACATCAGAACTGCAGCACGCAGAAAGTCCGTGTGTTTTTCTGGGTCTGTGCGCTCAGTCCTGCCCCGTCATTTCTGTCCAATGGGATCAATGATCGTCACCCTCATGGCTTTGTTTACAAGTTATAGTTTGTTTGCAAAAAAGCACAATGTGAATGCAAACTGCACCAAACAAAAAAAAATACTGTAAAGTCCACTTTTGGTCCGGACCAAACAAGTGGACCAAAGGACCTTCCTGGTGTAAATACACCCCTAAAAGTGGTGTAAAGAGTTTGAAAACTGCATTTGCATAAGTCAAGAATTTCTGGAGATTAATATTATTTAGAGATGTCAGAAATCTATTTTGGCTTTGGTTATACTTAAACTAATTGCCAGCTCTTTTTTTTTTAAAATAGAGGAGTCGTCTACAACAAGTAAGATGATTATTTTAATTATTCCTTCTAAAAGTATTTTAAATTTTCATTCAACAAGCTACATTTTAAATGTAAGCTTTTGAAGGAATCTGAAGGAAATTTTGTGACTAACTGAATTTAAGATACAGTTTAGCATTTTCAGTCATATGCTTTAAACAAACTCTGTGTGTCTTATCAATATGAGGCCCTTCAGTCTGCATAAACAAAGTTGGTTCACATTCTAATCACTAATGTGAAAGGCACCACCTCTAGAGGTGTGACCAAGAAGGGGGGTCTCAGGTTTCCATGTGACGTTTTGGGGTTTTTATGAGTGTAAATATTTAAATAAAAAATCGTAATTTGGTTAGTATTTAAATATATTTGATAGAGTTGTGGCCTTTTTTCAGTTTGAAGCAACTAACTTTATTGCAACAGTGTCATCTTTGGTAGCAGTTCACTTGCCTTGCTCAGGGGCACATCAGAACTGATTATGAGTGAGGGGGGGGAGAATGTGTGACTCATTCGCTATGCCCACCCACGTATTTCCCAGCTCGCCCAGAACTGATGATGTTGTAAAAGTAGTTGAAAGCCCATTTCTCCCCCTTAGGCTACATCCACTGATATAAAACCCTTTCTTCAGTGTGGATAATGGGATCTATCCTAACTTGGGAACATTTCTGAAATAGCCTAATATTAAAAAAAATATATCTATTTGTCTTTTTTACTCATCTTGTGACCTAGTTTATATATCTTACAGACACAACAGCTTATCTTTGAGTTTAGCAATGAGAATATTTGACAATATTTTCATAATCATGTGAAAATGAATCTATTTAGATTTGCATCTTAAAGTTTATCTGCACTTTGTTTTATGTTTCCCATGGCTTCAGTTCACATCAGTTACACCCATACAATTGTAAGCTATGTATCTGTTTTGTGTTGAATTTCATAGTGCAGGAGTCTAATCTCTAAAGCCAGGTTTATGAGGATGTGTTTTTCAAACTCTGTGTGTTTACGTTTGTGAATCTGGTAGCTTAGGATCACAAGTTTGTTAGGATGTGAGCAAAGTGTTGTGGGCTGGCAAACATTAGGACATAATGTGCGCTTATTCTTTGTTTCAGCGAGTAGCTTTTCTCATCAGTTTTACTGTGACTCTAAAAGATCAGTAAAAGTTGCAAATGGCCACACACTTCCATGACTGTGCAGCAAAAAGCTAACAAACGCAGGAACATGTTGCATTTTGCACAAAGGAAGTTATTAACATGAACTACTGGTTTGTGGGTTGGGGAAAATAGCCACTTATTTTATCTTCCAGTGTTTACCCATTTGTTTTATTTATTTTCCCAGAGACATTCCAAGTATTGTCTATTTGCAACATGGTTTTGTGTTTTCATGTGTTGTTGCCTACAGCTAAAAAGAAATTTGTGAACGCATACATGTCAAGCTGTACGGATGGTCCAAAAATTACACAGATTTCCCCTCATTTTGCAGCTATATGGGCTTATAGCAGAATATTTTTTAAGTCAGATTATTTTCAAATACTTGGCTTGAAATTTATTTAGCATCTCAGAGCTTGAAGGATGTAAAAATCCATCATCTTCATCTTCCGTTTTATCCGAAATCGAGTCGTGGGGGCAGCAGCTTGAGCAGGGAAGCCCAGACCTCTCTTTCCCCAGCCACCTCTTCCAACTCTTCTGAGAGCACGTCAAGGCCAAGAGACATAGTCTTTCCAGCGTGTTCTGGGTCTTCCTCAGGGTCTCCTCCCAATTGGACATACCTGAAGCACCTCCCTAGGGAAGCGTCCAGAAGGCATCCTTACTAGATGCCCAAACCACCTCAACCAGCTCCTCTCGATGTGGAGGAGCAGCGGCTTGATTCTGAGTCTCTCCCAGATAACTGAACTTCTTACCTATCTCTAAGGGAGAGTCCAGCTACCCTGCGGAGAAAACTCATTTGTATCCGCGATCTTGTTCTTTCAGTCAATACCCAAAGTTCGTGACCATAGGTGAGGGTAAGAACGTAGACTGATCGATAAAGAAAGAGCTTTGCCTTACAGCTCAGCTCCCTCGTCACCACTCTTCAATCTCACGCTCCATTTTTTCAATCCTCAGACTGTACTTCCTCCATAGAAGAAGAAGGTGGGATTGAGAAGGTCCGAGAAGTATTTCTTGCCCCTCCTGACGACATCACTGGTTGAGGTCAACATCACCCCATTATCACAGAACACAATGTTAGTGAAGTGCTTCCGCCGCCTCAGCTGCCAGACGGTTTGCCAGAATCTCCTCAGATCCGATCGAGAGTCTTTGTCCAAGGCCTCACCGAACTCTTCTCGCATCCAAGCTTTTGCCTCAGCAATGGCCAGGGCTGCGGCCTGCATGGCCTGCCAATAATCCTCAGCTGCCTCCGAAGTCCTACCAGCCAACAAGGCCAGATAGGACTCCTTCTTCAGACACTTGGACATGGCCCACTCGGACTCAATGTCCCCCGCCTTGGCTGGGATGTGGTTGAAGTTCTCCCGGAAGTGTGAGTTGAAGATCTGTCTGACGAGTTCCTCTGCCAGGCATTCCCAGTAAACCCTCACTACAGGCTTGGGTGTACCGGGTCTGTCCAGCATCTTCCCTCTCCATCTGATCCAACACACTACCAGGTGGTGATCAGTTGACAGCTCAGCTCCTCTCTTCACCCAAGTGTCCAAAACATGCGGCCGCAGATCAGATGACACGACTACAAAGTCAATCATTGATTTGCGACCTAGCTTGTCCTGGTGCCACGTGCACTTATGAACACCTTTATGTTCGAACATGGTGTTTGTGATGAACAAGCTGTGACTAGCACAAAAGTCCGACAACAGAACACCACTCGGGTTCAGACTGGAGAGGCCGTTCCTCCCAATCACGCCTCACCAGATGACACTGTTGTTACCCTTGTGGGCATTGAAGTCCCCCAGCAGAATAAAGGAATCCCTGCTGGAGCACTTTCCAGCACCCCCGCTAAGGACTCCAAGAAGGCTGGGTCCTCCGAACAATCATTTGGTGCACAAGCACAAATGACTAACAGAGCCCGTCACCCCACCCAAAGGCGCAGGGAAGCTACCCTCTTATCTACTGGGGTAAACTCAAACACTCAGGCACCAATTTGGGGGCTAAAAGTAGACCCACACCAGCTCGGCGCCTCTCACCATGGGCAACTCCAGAGTAGAATAAAGTCCAGCCCCTCTCAAGGAGATTGGTTCTGGAGCCCATGCTATGCATTACAGTGAGCCCAACTATTTCTAGCCGGTACCTCTCAACCTCACGCACAAGCTCAGCCTCTTTCCCCACCAGAGAGGTGACGTTCCATGTCCCAAGAGTCAGTTTTGGTAGGCCAGGGTCAGAGTGCCAAGGTCCCCGCCTTTGGCTACTGCACATGGCATGTAAAATAATCAGTATATAAAATTAAATAACCATCTCCCAGCCTGCTCTGCCACTCAAAGTTTCCCATCTCTCCCCGTCCTCCTTACCCTGCTCCTCTGCAATGCAGATGCTGTTATTTCTACAGCAACGTCTGGATTTCCCCGTGAAAGCAAACAGTCCGCCTCAATTTTCTTTTTAAATTTATAGATTTTTGAGGGCCATTCTACAGGTAAACATCCAAAGACGTTGACATGTGTGAAAACTGCCAAGTGAGAATGTTTTTTATTTTCTGTCTGGGTGTGGATTTGTCTTTGTTAGCAAAATATGTGTTGAACTACTGGACAGATCTGTCACACATTTTATGCTAATGTGGAAAATTAGTTGTAGCTTAATTACTCATATAGGTTATATACTGTATGTGATCTAATCATTAGCATTACAGTATCCAAAAGAGACTTCCAGTGTATATATACTATTTTCCTTTTCAGTGTAGACATCTTCAGTGCATAAATTGTCTAAAACATTATAGTGTGACAGGGTCTTTAACGAAACTCCCAGAAAGTAAATATTACATGAAGAGCTACAACCGAACAACTTCTTGAGACCTCATTCAAGATCGTTGCCTCAGCTATGCAAACCTAGAAAACCTATAACTAGCTGTAACTTAGCTAAAATAATAATTAAAAGAAGAAAAAAAATAGTTCTGTTTTTATGGAAATTGCAACAAATATTGAAGTCAATTCTGTTAGTGAAATATCTCATGAACCACCAGATCCATTGAGATGTTCAGATTTGGGGTGGCCAAGTGTTAAATATTTCACAAACAAATTTTTATTATTTCGCTCACTTTGAGTGTAAATTCCTAGTTTAGAAAATCCATTAACATTTTGTTATTATTTAGATCACTGTTATTATATTTTGATCATTTTTACTAAATGTTGAATTTAAATGTTAAATCCTAAATTTAAAAGTTAAATATTAAATGTTGTGGCTAAATGTTTATGTTTAAGTATTTTCCTCTTGATTTTATTTTTTTAACTGCCCCAATCAGAACATTTGAGACCCCCCCACCTACCTACCCACATGGTTAAAGTGTCCCAATGAGATTTTGGGCTCTGCTGTTTATCTCCATCATCTGTTGAGATGCATTTAACATCATATTGAATCAGCCTTTCTCACCTAATAAGACTTGGTGGAATATTTCACATTCATTAAAGTTGAAAAAACCCTCAGAATTAAATCAATTTGCTCAAAACTGAAGCAGTTTTTTTTATTATTTTTTTGCTGAAGTGCAGCAGTGCCGTTGTTTTGAACTAAAGAGGTATTTTCCAGGTCTCTGCTGATGATACTGGAAGACCTGTAACCCACATTTCCAGCAGCACAGCTCAGTGAGAGATCTCTAAAACCCCATTTCCTGCCTGGCTTAGAATAATGAGGTGTTAGAGCCTGCTGGCAGGGTTTAGCTGCACACCTCCCCGATGGAAAAATTTATGGATGATATGGAGTTGTGCGCGCACGCACACAAAGACACACACATTTAAACACTTTCACGCTCAAAGACATGGACATACTGTATGTCCCTCCTCACCGCCTGGAGGTGATTGGGATGGCTGCGTATTGCAAAGCTAGCCAGCAGGCAGCACTGTCAGCCAGCCAGTGCTGTGGGCATTGATAGGACAATCAGTTCACTTTAGAGTCACGGCAGCCAATCATCAGACATTTTCTTGGCTGGCAGCGCCCAATCTTTTGAGGATTGCCAGATAGTCCTGTCCTCTGTGAGCTGTTGCTGGCTCACTGTTCAAGCCAAATGTATAGAAAGCTGTTGGCTTTCGTCTGCCAATCACGAGTGTTGGCCAACGTTGGGCCTATCAACAGATAACTGCTGCATGGTTATGGCCAATCTGGGCTTTATCCCTCCCTTCAGATGTCCGATTAGTGTTGTTTATGGAAATAAACTGCCACAACCGGTGCGCTCTGCCAACATGGAACTAAGAATGGAGAGAAAAGTAGAATGTGACGTGAAAAACAAACAATCGTACATGAATGTAACATTTGGATTATGTGTGTTTGCTTTACTTGGAAACAAAATATAGACTTAGCTTTCTTTTTTTTTTAATGTTCCTTCCTAATACACAAACATCTCACTGGTTCAACTCCACTGTCTTCAGGTTCTAAATTTATTTGTCCTTCTCAGTCTTACTGTACATGTTTCATGAACTCTGCCAAGTGTGCTTCCTGCTCACGTCTTCTCGCTTTACTTTAAAACACAAGCCTGCATCTTAATTTGTCAGAGGCATTACATCACATGGCAGAGCAGGAGTTTTAGTTCTGCTACAGCTTCCTGTTTTTACTGCAGACTCTTTTAAATAATGTAAAGAGTGTGTGTTTGTCTGTGTGCATCAGAACAAATAGTCAGGAAGAATTTTACTTGTTCTGTAACCTTTGATTTTTTTGAGAGTGTGCTTTTTAAAAAAGATTTAACATCTTTTCAAGAAGATAAAGACTGTTTTATGAATTTACAAGTAATTTTTTTTGTGAAATACAAACTCAAATAACTCTTTCATCCCAATGTAAATATTGCATTTACCAGAAAAACTAAAACGGTATGTAGCCGTAATCATTTTACTTAAATTCAAAACATGTTTTTACTGAATATATAAAGACACCTTTTAATTTTTCTCTACTCATTTCGATGTGTGCTGATTTCCAGAGCAGATTGTAGCTTCAGGCACTCTCTCTTGTGTTCTGTGTTTGTTAGTTTACTGAAGAAACAGCAGCAAAAGTTTAATTAAGAACAAACAGGACTCCAACAAAAGCAGAAGGGTTGTGTTTTGTTTTGTAAGTCATTTTCCTTTTTATGCTAGTTCCTCTTAGTCTGTTTGAAATATTTCTTCCCAATCAGCACCACGGACAGAGAAAATCCTGAACTGCTTTTATTCCATCTGTTCCATTTAACAATATTCACTCTAAATGTATGTTTAGGGTACACAGTGAAGAATAATAGATAATAATCAGAAAGCAAATACATTATTTGAAAACTACAAACATTTTTCTTTATCAAATACTTTGTTTCTTACCACCCACACTCCAACTTACACAAAATATCAGTTATTTCATTTTTCCAATACATACATATTTCCTCCCTTAACTCAAAGTGTTCATTTAAAAAAATGTTTTACTAAACATAACAACAAAAGGTAACAGAAATACTACTAATAAAAAAAAAATCATACACTAAAAGGAGTGGGCAGGAGTATACCCTTATGTAAACCCAGTCCTTCTGCTGCAGCTTTATTCCCATCAATTCTCATTCATCAAGAAAATTATTCCTAATTTCTTACAAAATAATAAATCCAACATTATTGCTCAAAACATGTCAAGACAAAAACACACTCTTTCCTATGTTATTGAAATTCTTCACAACAAAGCTGAAATATATATTTTAATTGATTCTGACGTATATTTTGTTTTCAAACTGCACACTACATATACATTCATATTTTGACATTTTTCATATTGTAATGTTTTTTATGATCAATATGAAATGATTCATTTATATTACTGTGATTTTTAATGTGACTGTAGAAGGTTTTGAATTTAGGTAATGGATGTCCTAACATTAAAAACAACATGTATGTATCCGAAATGTAGAAGTTTCTGTCTGAGAACCAAGTCACTTGGTTAGATACGTTTGGTGACTTGATGTCATTTCCTTGGGTGGGACTTGGTTATGAAGAAAAGCTATCATCAGCAGAGGTGAGGCCATTTTTGCTGTGATCTGAATCCATGTAGACTGGCCCACAGCCCTGAGGTGGTAACTTCACACGTGTGCAAAGAAATATTCAAGTCTGAGAACTGGAGCCCTTTTAAATGGTTTCCTGCATTCAATTCAGGCTCCTAATTGAACATAAATCTATCATAAATTATTGAAGTCATTCTGAACACTGAGAATTTTAAAAAGCATAT
Source organism: Anablepsoides rubrolineatus (assembly GCA_031762495.1). Lineage (NCBI taxonomy): Eukaryota > Metazoa > Chordata > Actinopteri > Cyprinodontiformes > Rivulidae > Anablepsoides > Anablepsoides rubrolineatus. The sequence goes on along the minus strand of JARVGW010000086.1, from coordinate 6,812,935 downwards.
CTGAGGGAACGGATTGCTAATATGAACATTCATTTATGTTTATCTCAATGAAAGCTATTTTTACCAACCATTTTGGTCTTAGTTGCCTGTTTTGTGTTTTTTGTTCAGGAAGGGATCATGTCCACATTGTTCTGGCAATAAAGATGTAGCAATAATTAGAACTTAGCTATTTCCTTTTATGGCCCAGACTCGGAAAAAGTTGGGACGTAATGTGTAATGTAAATATGAACAAATTGCAGCACCTGGGGTTACCAGAAGCTCATAACAAGTGTCAATACCAAGAACAAAATAAGCTGTTTGTCAGAGAATATTTGGAAAACCTTTCATGTATGCAACCCACATACTCAGGTGTGCTGCTCATCCCACACGTTCCTTACAAATGTGCCATGATTTAAAAAGGAAATTACCAGGCTTTAAAATGGTAAAAGATTTATTGTCAAGAAGCATTGTTACAACAAAGAAAATATATCCTATTAAGTATAAACGTCCTTACCTTTTGTAAGTATATTTATAGCGGCACATAAAAATACTTCCACATCAATGCATCACGGTTTACAATTTGTTTTGAGACCTTGTGGGAACCCATGTCTTAAAAACATTATGAACAAACAAATTAAATGTTTCAACTCAACAACCCTGTTTACTCTGTTCCACTGTACTTCTCTTGATGCCTGGCTGTCTTTTTCTTCTGCTTCACACATCACTGACCCTTTGAATTTTCATGCCTAAAATACACACCAAGTGACAGATGATCAGTGATGATAGGGTGAAGCTGGATCCATACAGAGTCTCATTTACAATAACAGTGTAGGCTTAGGAGAGCATGGGAGTGCATTACAGTGTGTAATCAATACGCTCTGACAGCTCCTGATGTAATAATATGCATGTGCTGCCCGCCAAACCATTTTAAGTCCTCACACACATGAATGACCTCATGGATGAGTTGCTTCTCAATTATACAGTTGCAGACTTGGATGCAGCATTAGTCTGCACTTTCAATAAAGAGAAACGAAGAAAATAATAGAATTGAGAATGTGACTCTTTTGACAAGAGACCGTGTTTACCTGTCCTCTGTGGCAAGATCTACCAAGTTCACATGGTGCCTCACTGAGGTGGATTGACACATTTAGTTTGTTCAATTGTAATATGAATCCAGTGTAACTTTTTTGGATTTGTGGGAATTTAATTGTAAGCCAACTTTAATACAACATCTATGTCATAATTAACAGAATGTGTTTAGTCAAAAGTAACTCCAGTGCAAGTTAATGCTACAACAATCAAAGTTTTGAAACTGTCCTACATGAGGATCACATTCATAATAATGGGGATTTTATCCTCCTTTTCACTATTTTGATTATCTCTTTACAGTGATTTATTTATTCTTCATTGTTATTCTCTTTTTAGATGTGAGTGATGCAAACAAATGTAAATCTTCTGTGATAAGATCATAGACTTAAATATCACTAGACTGAGCCCCGCCCATACCGTCCACTGGTAGCGTCTGTGACAGCATGGAGGAGTGAAAACGGCATCAAACAGGGCAACAGCTCACAGCCTCCATAGAGACTAATAGATAAACAACAAGCTGAACTGGATCTGTTTCACAAATTATCGGTCACTAGCTAATATCTGCTAACAGTTCAATAAATGACAGTGATTACATCGACTTTATAAGCTTATTTTAATTTTAAACTGTTATATTATTAGCTTCAGTTCTGGTCAGATCT
>JARVGW010000086.1:6788412-6799193 GCA_031762495.1 Anablepsoides rubrolineatus | reverse complement strand
CAAAGGAGGATCTACTAAATATTGAGTTAAGGTTTTTTTATGGTGCCCAAATTTATGCACCTGCCTAATTTTGTTTACCCGAATATTGCACACTTTCTGTAAATCATATCAACTTCATTTCACTTCTCAAATATCACTGTGTTTGTCCCCTATATGATTTATTTAACTGATATTTTTTATCCAAAGAATCAATGTTTTATAAAGGTAAATCAGGAAAATGAACAAGGCTGCCCAAACTTGTGCACCCCAATGTATATGACTATAAAAAATGACATTAAGTAAATGGGGGGGAGACAAAAAAAAACTATGGCTGCAGGGGAAAATATTTTCTGAAAACTGGTTTATTGAAAGAAAACAGATTTTGTGGCGCAGGTCAGTCAGGACTGACTGAAACTTTCTTTTTGAACTTCATGAAAATCAGGGAATCTACTGAGGGACATGACAGCACTGTTACTGCTTACTTTTACAATTCCCTCCAGTTAAATGTTGTTTTTAAAAGACAGTGACTTAAACCCCAGAACAAATGGAAAAGGAGGCGGTGATTCAGTACGACAAAACTAAAACATCCTAATAAAATTTCACTGCCTTTTTAAAAGCACAAAGTCTAGTAGTATAAATACAGTTTTTCCCAAACCACAAAGAAGAGGATCAAAAGTCAGTGTACTGTCACAGACACCATCTAAACAGTTGGATAAATAATAAACATTAGATACAATACAGGACTATTTTTTCTTCTAACATCAGAGCCTCAATATTTTCCTACAAATAATAATAAATAAAAATAAACATTGCTGACTCGGTCCAATAATTTATTATTTATTTTTTAAAGCGTGGCTTTCAAAGAAACTCACAACTAATCATCCAAGACAAAACTTTAGTGAATGGGTTTGTACATGAAATAAAACCAAAGTAAAGCATTCCTAGATACATTTGTGTGCTAGAAATAAAATGTACCTCACTTATTGCTGTGCAGAATTTTCACATTGTTCTCAACAACCTCATGTTTCCATGTATGGAGTAAATAAAAAACTGGCATTAACATTTCATTGATTACATTGACTCAGTGGCAGTGTTGCCAGGTCTGTTTTCTATCAGCAAACTTGGGCAGGAATGCATTAAAAAAATAAAAACATTCAAGGGTTTCAGATTTTTTTTTATGGGGAATTTGTTCAACATGTATTAGCCTACCTTTCTGTTTGCCTAGATGTTTCATCAAAAAACACTTGGAAATTATTCATGCTTTTTACCTCCTCGAGCGGGATTTTTTTTACATTCCTCTTTTTCTTTACCTTAATTCACATGTGAAAATAATCTTTTACATAAATGCATGTTTACACACTACAACTGATTAACCTTTTTGAAGTCAAACCCTTTCACAAAGGCTCTCACAGTTAAGCAGCTGTGTTAAATGCAAAAGTGAGTGCAACTCAACTGATTTTGCTGATGTATGTAGGTGAAATTTGATGTGGTAGCAGTGTCATTCACAGCACATGCATAAGGCCCTGTCACACTATGACGTTTTAGACAGCTTGTGCATTTTTTTCCAACATGCTGGCACACGCTGAGGAAGAGAAAAAAAAAACCACATCAATAACACCTTCATTGGGATGTGATCATACCGTGTTCCTAACGACTTGAACAGATATAAAACCTATGAGTAAATTATCCCTACCTTAAACTTAACATGTAAAAGCTTATTAAAACATGTTTGGACTTCTGCAGCACGTATGTGCAACATAAGTGGAACTTTTGCAGAACCTCTGCGCAGCATGATGGAGGAAAATGAGACCTCAGCAGCCAGCAGTCACACAGTTGACGCACAGGATCAGCTTATGAAAAATTCTACAACACATTGATGGAAGTTATACATATATATATATATATATATATATATATATAGGAAGCAACTTACAGAAATGTATTGGACAAAAGTGGCATAAGTTGTCTAAAATGTCATAGTGTGACAAAGCCTTAAGAGCAATATTGAATGTCATGACATGTCACGCACAATATTGTTTTACATTTTTGACCAAAACAGCTAAACCTCCATTTTTTAATGGAACATTATCTTAATTTAAATTTTGGCATGAATGGGAGCAAGCAGGAATGATCACTTTACTTAGTATTGGCATCACTCAATGGCCGGGCCGGGGTTCAAATCTGGGTTTGGCATTTTTGCATTAGCCCTTCTGGCCCAGGTCGACCCAGATTTCTTGAGTGCTGTAGTTCCAATCAGACTGGACTGCTCTGCCCTTTGATGAGCAGCTACTGCTGCTCATTGATTGGTTCACTGACCGGTAGGGTTACATTACATAGATGAGAGTAACGTGAGAGTATCGTTTTGCAGCAACTGTATCACAGGTGTTTAATTACACAAGAGTAGCGAGCTACCAACAACTACAAGCGAACAAAAAGCTAACATTAGCTTACCGTACTCTGTAGTACGCCATAATTGTTTTGTCACAAATAATACAAAATAAGATTGCATGTGTTTAATATTATGATCCTGCCCACATCAAAGTGGCTTTCTGCTCAATGCACCTCACTTAACTAACATACTGTCCATCATTTTTAAATGCTGTCACTCACCAACATTTCAAAACTATGGTATACTACATTATGTCATACTGCCCAGACCTATGCCTAAAGTTACATTATTTGACACAGTAACACTTAAAGAAAAATCGTACCCAGGAATTGTATAAAATCCGTTAAATATGTGTCATTTTTTTCCCATTATGTTCACAAACGTCTGATTATTTGTGTTCTCCTCTGGGTGCACTGTGACTGCACAAAGTGTTAGAGCTGCCTCATTTGAAGCAAGACAAGACTTTAATGAATACACATCTAGTGCTCAACTACTCTCTCAGAAATTACTGGATTGCTAATGCAGCTTTGCACCTTTTTTTTCCTTCCACAGCACCCCCGACTGTCCGCATTATACACTCTGGGCATGCCTGTAATGTTGAAGAGGAGAGGCACACAGAAAGAGTCTACACCATCAGAGAAGGAGAGACCCTGGAGCTCACCTGTCTAGTGACGGGCCATCCTCGGCCACAGGTAAGGAAACCAGCGAGCGCTTCGTGAATCTGACAGCGTGCACAGAAATAGCTTCAGAAGGATATCATGGGACACGATGGTAATTTTGTCTCCATCTGTCTTCCTCCTTTTTTTAATTCTGTCGAAGTGTCAGAGTGGAGCAGAACACAGGCTCTGCTCTAAACCAGCTTAAAAAGTTTAATCCTTTAATTATTGATGGTTTAGGTTGCACTGTGCACCGGCAGGTTGATAATAAAAGCCTAATGAGAATGCTAAAAGCAAAACAGCAAAAACATCTGCCAAAACATGGCATAATGAGTTAGAAACAGGCCACGGTAAAACAGACACAGGGTCATGTAAATCCACATGGGTGTGCAGCATCTGAAGAAAAAAGCTTTTCTCGCTCTGCTAGTTACAGTTCTGATATGAACTAATTAAAAAAACAACACTGATGAATTGAGGCTTTGCCTTTGTTGTCTTTTCCTACTTTTGCTTTTCTCACAAAATCTCCGGAAAGTGTACTAATAATTAAACGCTTAGCAGAAGGCGTACTGCCCGTCACTTTTCATGCCAGAGTTTTAAATCAAGATCTATGCAGAAAGTTTTGTCGCATAAAGGGAGTGCACACAGCAAGGTTAGAGTGCACGGATCTGCTCGACTGCCAATTTGATCTCAACACGTGCAATGATGCATTGATGTAGTGAAAAGCTGGGAAATCTGAGCTTTAACCCATTTACTGGGTTATTGGAAAATATTAATTTCTGACTTATAGCTCATAAACCCTACAGTATGTTAAAACTTTATGCTGACATTGACATTACTGGGTTCTAGAAATGTTACACTTTGTGAACTGTACATCTGAAATAAACAACCTAAAATGAAACAAATGAATATATATTCTGTACTGTGAGAAGTATTACACTTCATAAAGATCTTAGTATTTTCTATGGGAATCCCTGTTTTTCCTTTCTGCCCTCCTGTCTGTCTGCTCCAACCTCACCCACACTCACCTGTTCCTCACATGTCTCCTCCAGGTGTTTCTCGTTTACCCCTCATTAGATTGTGTTTGTGTTCACCCTTCTGTCCTCTGTTCTTTGTGGGTTTATTGTGCTGTGTACCCCAGCCGTGAGCACCTTGATTTTTTGTAAGTTTTTGGATAGATGTTTTTTCCAGCTGCCTTGTTCTTGCACTTTTCTTTGTTATAATAAATATGTTTTGCTCGTTCTGAACTTTTGTCTCACATTTAAAGACAATTATATTTAAAGAGTTACTAATTAACCTAACATTCATATTTTTGGTACCCCGATAAAAAGCTATGCATGCAGGAAGAGTGCTTACAATAAACATGTAATGTAAGGGTTTAATAAAAAAAGTTTGTATGACCTACTCTGAAAACCTGAAGTTTAAAGTTGTTTAGGATGATGTAAAATGGGAACACGCCACTTTAGTGTTAACACATTTCAAACTAGGATTAATTCATCAATTTGTTCACAATTTAACCCTGTTTCAATAATTTGAGGTTGTTTAAAGAGTTTTCTACAACAGCTAAGATGTTGAATGTTCATCACTTCTACTCAAAAGTTGAACTAATAAAATAAACTAATAAAATTGGCTTGATATGTAAGACATTGTGTACAGTTCACAAAAAGTAACAGAAGTTGTATTAGTGTTGAAAAGATTTGCACTGTACAATTTCTAACACGTGTTGTTTCTGATTGGTTTGATAACACAAATTACACGGAATTCACCTTTATTTCTTGGAAGAACTCAGCTCATTTACATTATATAATATGATTCAACTATCAGATCAATAGGCAGGGCTGTTAGTGTATATACACACTTGCCCTTTGGATGTCAAAGCAAAAGAGCATATTGATTTTTATATTTCGATCGCAAAGGTGAAGCCTTTTAAATGAAGCGCATAGCCTACCGTTCTTTATGGAGGGGAGGTGGACAACTCTGGACTCATCATCTCTATCTTTCCACTTAATTAGATTTTTTTAAAAGAGAGCAGAGTGAGAGTTAGAAAAAGGGTGGGCAGAGAGAGGAGAGAGGGAGATCAAAAGCTCTGCATGACTGTGGTTGGAGAGGCAGTATCTTCTTTGAAACACAGTCATTATGATACTCACGCAGATCCCCTGGCACAGCGTGTCTCTGCGGCGTCCCTTCAGACTTTGGGTTATGTCTGCTTTTCTTTCCCCCCCTCCGGTCGTCTCAGGGGACTGGAGGGCTGAACGCACTCACTCTGAGTTGCTAAGAAAGCTGCAGAGGTTATGTGAAGTGGCAGCCTTTGTGGAGAGTTAAAAAAACACTCACTAGAAGCAGAGTGTAATACAATATTTAGAATTCATCTTTAAAAAATTTAAAAATATTATCCCTCACTACTGGGAAAAGCAAGTCGTGTATTTTACAATTACTGTGTGTGAGCGTGTGTTCATTTTTGTCTTTTATTAAAAATCTCATGAACCACTGCACAGCCTTTTAATGAAACTCTGAAAGTAACCGCTGGATGGATGTCTAACTGGTCACCTTCTGAGCTGTGTCTCAATTCAGGGGTTGCAACCCACATAGGCCATCCATGTAGACTGCACAGTCGTGAAATAAGACTGTCTAGTCTGGATGACATGTGTTTGTGTGAGCACACACTGCCCTGTTACCTCTTTCAGTTGGAACATGTATTCACACATCTTTTCACTTGAGGTATAAAATCACAAAGTTCAATGTATTATTAAAAACCTTACATGTAAATAAATAAAAACATTAAAGGGGCAATATTATGTGTTTCCCAGGCATACATATTGAAATTCTATACCATAATGAAGTGACTGTCACCTTTAGTTGTTATTAAAATGCTGTTTTTATGTTTAAATGAAAAATAAACTTGACTTCTTATTTCCGTACGACAGTAGTAGGGACACAAGATTTTTAATTGTGTTTTAAATTACGAGAATAAAGTCATAATATTACGACATTAAAGTCATATAAAATAAAGTCATAATATTACAGGGCTCTCAAGTCTCATGCATTGGCCATATGAGACACGCATCTGAGGGTCTTCACAGCTCTCACGCCACACACCCACTTTCTCACGCTGAGAACTGACAAACGCCAAAAACTCAACTCCGGTCCAGTTTTTTATCATAAAAATACATGCATTGATATAAATCCAGTCCACGTTTTCACTGGTGTAACACACAAGGACATGCCAAACATGAAGGTTGATAAACATAAACTGTTATAACTCAACCATTTTTAGAGATATTGAGCTACAAGTTTGTATGGTAGCTATTAGATAAGAATAATGCCCAACATGTACTCAAAGTTCAACACAATGTGGAATTGCTTTGCTTAAAAGTTTATTGTGTACCCTGTCTGACTTTTAGCTAAATATCTTACAAAGCACTAAACAACAGCCAACACAAAAACGGCAGATATATGCAGAGATTTTTGTGTGTGTGGTTGAAATTGATAGTTATCTGCATGAGCACCATCATGAGATTTTTCCATAAAGTTATTTACATGATTTGACTGAAAATTATGATTTTTTTTTCTTCCCATCATAAGATGATCTTGGTTTAAAACTTTAAAAAGCCGTGGGCGATTTGTATTCATTCAAGGAATAGTAGGTTTTTAATTAAAATAAAGTACAATCTTCAAAATATTTTCTTTCTCTGCTTTAAAGTTTCACATTTTATAGTTGAATTACAATTTATTCTCTTTTTATATCTCCAAGGTTACAGAGCATTTACAATATGTGGATGAAGCCTTTTATTTTTCTGAATACATGTTCTTTTTAGTTGCTTTTCTTTCATGCACTGGCATGCAGACACACTGCACAGATTATGCTAACCTTGATGTTGCTAAATGTTTTCTCTACATATTTTTCTGTGCAGCTCCATGAAACTGGAGTTGAAGTGGCCGGTTTAAATCTGTGATTTATGAATGGCCAGAGAGAGAGCTTAAAGATGGACTGGTCTGTGCAGCCATTTCATGGATTAGTTTTATGAAAGAGTTTGGTATCCACAGATTTCTAAAACAAGTTTATTCATTACAGTCCAATCCACCTTAGTCTTCTTTGAGATTTAGTTCCTGAAAACACGAATAGACTGAAGGATGTTTCTAAATGTACTACTGTGGTGTAATTCTTTATGTCTATCAATATGCACACTCCCTAAATTACTCAGACACCCCCACAGGTCTTCCCACTGATGGGAGTTTCTGGACTGTTTCCAATCAGGCAGCAATTTCCCAGCAGAAGGCCTCTTAGTCAGCTTTACCCACCTACTCAAATTGGATGAAAAACAGAGGACTTCTAAAAAAAACTACTTACTAAAACATACTTGTGGTTACAACTTTTGTCTATCTTTTCATTTAATTGTCTAACAATGTTTTTCTTTTGTTCATTTTTTTGTAAATATGACCCTTAGTGGGTTTGACATTTCAAGATGTTATTCAGGTCTGTGTCAGAAAGACGAGATGGTTGACACTGAATAAGAACAAGTACCAATTGTTTCAAACATTTTATAGATGTGTTGTGTAAATGTCACTAGAGGAATTTGTGTGTGTGTTTAGATTTTATAGTTACGGTGCAGTGGTTCCCAAACTTTTCATCTTTTTACCCACAAAATACTAGCAGCAGAGACCTGTAACCCCAGCTGTTGTAGGTTGATAAACTTTGTTTTCACCTCAAATATACAAGAGCATAGTAACATTATTTATTACATTATTTTTGTCTATTTTAAGTACACTAATCTGATTAATTTGTAACAGCAAAGGCAAAACATGTTGTTAGTTGTCATTTTTTAATGTAATTAGTTCAGAAAATATTTTCCGTTTAGTCAGTTTTAGTGTCTTTGAGTCAAGACAATGAAGTGATAATTGAACATTGAATTTCAGATTGAGGTGGAGCTAAAGCTGGAGCTGTGGACAAATAGATCAAACTGTAGGTTAGAACCTTTTCAGAGGGTGGGGGGCAGTCTGAGACAGAGTGAGGACTTTGATAAAGAAATAGGTGAGCCATCACTATAGATTAGTGCCGTAAAACACATCCCTGTCACTCACCAGAAATACCCAGTCATTCCTGTCAGTGGCATTAATCATATTAATCCCCAAGTGCCAAATAATTACCATCAAAATTTTTCTGATGATTATTTGCACCTGGTACAATTTTACCTAACCCTACTGGATACAAACAATGTCATCTATGAAGCTTTTTATCCCCAAGACTACACATGCATTATTATATAGGCTTGTGCTGAACACAATAAAAAAATACTGTGAGAAATGTGCCACAACATTGACTGATGTAGTGCACAGAATCCACAAAACCTCTTTAAAGAAGCTGGAATTACACTACAAGAGACAACACCTAGCACCTCACCACCCAAAGCTTTTTCGGGACTGCATTATTTCAATTACCTTGTGTTATTTTCGCAATTGCTGCAGATATCAACTAATTTATGAACTTTCATAAAATAAAATAATGTGTTAAACTGTATAAACTTTTAATAGAAAGCTCACAGTTCAATTATTAAGTCCAAACTACAAATTTGTTTTTCTTCATCTGTTCAAACCATTTGATGTTAGGATAGGGAACCTTCAGGACTTCTACTCTTCATGATCAAATCACTAAAGTGTGTGTGTGTGAGCTCATGGTTACACAGCCACTACCTGCATCATGCTACACCTGGGAAGCCAATATATTGCCAACACAACCATGCTATGGCAGTTTTGTACATGATTCAGTAAATTCTGACTTGGTCACACATTATAATGGCTTTTCATTGAGTGTGACGGTGATCACAGAACTGGTCTCACTCCTAGGTTATAACCCCGTTGCACCATGAGAATCGTGTAGCGTCATCCAGACACCGTTCAAGAGAGTCATGCCGGGGTGGAGCCCTGAGCGTGGTGAGGTCATAGACTCATGTAGCTGGATCTTAATAAAATGACCTGCTGATATACAGCAAGCATAAAAGAGGTTCTCTGAAATGTGGAAAAGGGTAAGAGAAAAAACATCATCATAATGTATCTTCTCAGAACTTCCACTGATTCAGTCATGTTTTTATTTTGACTTGTAGGTCATGGAAAACTCTAATTTTAATTAGGTGTAAAATGAGAAAAAATATTAACTATTTCAACCAGAAACCAAATGTGGAACTAACAGAGTTTAAGTGTAAATCCAAAAGAAACCTGGTCAAAAAGCAAAAAAAAAAAAAAAAAAACATTGAGAAAACTCAAGAAGACACTATTTTAAATGAGAAAAAGCAAGTTAATAAAAAGCTACTCAATACATGAAAAGAAATGAGTGGTGAAAATGTAAAGCAGGACAGAAAGAACCAAAAAAATAGAAGGATAAATTTTAGCCTAAACGAATGAAAGATCAAAACCAAAACCATGAACCTTAACGTCATCTGTTTAACTAATTCACCATCTCTGTTTGTTAGAAAACCAAATATAAACAGCTTTATGTGCTCATGCTTTCATGGTCACTCTTCTCCAGATTTATTCATTGTCTTTGATGAAATGGACAGACATCAAAGAGTCCCTGATGATGGAGCCATCTGCCCCCGTCTCCTCTGCCCTGGCATCCGTCCATTATGTCCACACGACTTTGAGTATCAGGCTTCAGTTGCCATGCAACACCACATTGGAAACACTTTTTTTTTGTTGTTTTGTTTCAATTACTGGCCCACCAGGTTTATCTCAACGCTCCATGGGTCAGCAAGTACAGCACAGATGACCCTTCAGCTTTTGGACATTTCACTTTAAAAGACCAGTTTGAGTATCTGATCTGTTTTGGATGCTCCCATAACAGTGTCTGTGTCTCCGGCAGATGGTGTTTTCATAGATAAAAAAATACTCTTCTATTTTTGTTCTTGTCTGTCATACACACTCCAAAAACAGAGGGAACAACTCCGTTTTTGCTGAAGCAATTTGCTACCATCTTGCTTCTGATTCAGTCATCAAACTATTTTACTGTTCACCAGCTTGATTTGATCATTCCTTTTTATTTACTATTTATTTTGGAGCCAGTATTTTCCAACACAGACCTGGAGAGAATGTGTGCTCACAATTTGGGATCTGAACCTCTTGTTTCTTCTTTTGATCCCTTGATTGTCATGCCTCGCCATACTCGCCTGCACCGCAGAGAAGCACGGACCACCATTAGCGCTTAAAATGAAAAGATGGCAGGCAATTAGAAACCCATTCCTAGTTGGAAAGAGGGAAACGTCACAGCAGGAATTGTGGGAGATTCACCAAAGATGCGTGCTCCGGCATATGATGCCCTGCATAACAACAGACACTGCGTGCATTTTAATTAGCGCTTGCCGTGACATCACAGCGTGTGTAGTCTCAAACGCTGCTGGGATTTTCAGTTGGATGCTAATCTACACAAGATTTCTGTTTCTGTGTAAGCAAATGTTGATCTTTCAATTTGGAAGTCTGATTTAACAAGAAATTGCTTTTGCCATTTCTTGCTTGACTACACTGTGCCATGTTTTTAAATACTCTTTTAAATTGCTGACATGATAAATATACTGATGGATCAATGAAAATCTCAATCTCTATTAGAGGTTTGCAGACGCAAGTCTATTTCTATGATGTTAGAAAGTGAGTTTAATGAATTTGTTATTGATATTTTTTGAGTGTAAAATCCAAGTAAAAAAAATTCCTAAATGGAAAAGGTAAAGAAATGTAGTGGCTAAATGCTTAAATTTACACAAGTATTTCCAGCGGTG
>JARVGW010000086.1:6761777-6774712 GCA_031762495.1 Anablepsoides rubrolineatus | reverse complement strand
TAGTTAGTTGATCACGGTAGAGAATTGAATTATGTGCCTGGAATTTATTAAATATATTAAATAATATTAAATAACTTATGATGCCACCTTGGTCTAGCTGTTGGCTCATCAGTCCAGTCATTATAAGCTTTATTTCTCATGATGTGGTTAAAAAATGTCTGCAAATAGGAAGATATAAATTATTGGTATTGTTTCCACTGAACCCAATTAAAAATGTCCAAACTATCCCCTTATATATACACAATAAATATTAGTGAGCGTGTTACCAGCATTTTTACAAATAATCCTTTATTTTAATATTATTTTATTTTTATTTATTTATTTTTTATTTATTTACATTTGACGACAGTGTTCTTGCTGTCATCATGCTGTGATTAGATAGTCAGAGGGGCTGCAGGCCTATAGGAAAGGAGAACTACCTTGTTCTCAATTAAAAAATAAAGTGTTTTTAAAGTCAGTTTGTGTTCTGACTTAATAAGTACTTGGTATTGGTGAGTACCCAAACCCAGTATTTGAAAATGTAGAACTCACATCAATAATAAATATTGTTTTATAAAGATACCAAAAAAAAAAAGGTGCAGCATTGTTTTCTTTCTGCAAATGCATCTAAAAGGAAAGATAAAGAATCCATATTTTCCACATGGTAGCATTTGAAATGACTCTCCTTATCATGTCCTTGCATCTAGCCTTTGTGACACAGTGTGTGTACTTCACAAGCATTGTGTGACGTTGCCCATCCAGCAAAAAAGCACATTTTTCCCACAGAGCAATGTTACAGCTGTCCCCCAGGGGTGAGTTTAATTGATGGACCTCTGCAGCACACAGGCTATTTTTAGTAGTTTGCAGCTCCAAATTTTTTTAATTAGTTTTAAAAAAAATGGTGTTGTGCTGGGCAAACACCTTGGATTATGTTTTCTGTCCCTTTTTAGTTAGTTTAGTCTTCCATGACTGTTTGTACTGTTTACCAACCAAATAGACTGCACCATTTCCACTGCAGAGAGGATAAACACTGCAAACACTACAAAAAAACTTCCCAGCATGTTTTACATTGATGAAAAATGATAATAAGAAAATGTAAAAAGAAGCAGCTATAGAATTAAGATGTTTTAATGCCTCGATTCCTGGAATTCAGGCTTGTTTTTCAAATACCAAGAATCTTTATACATCTTTACAATGAAGTGTGCTTGAACTACTTTCCTTTAATATAAAAGCAGACCTTTAAATTAAAGAATGGGAGTTAAAACTCATAAAAATGTAGTTCTATAACTACTTGTGTAAAATATATATACAGAAAGTAAAAGTTTGTTAGAGTTTTAATGTGAGCAACTTTCAGCAAGCTATAATTATTGACAATAACTTATCCTGGTGACCCGGAGGAGCTGATAATAACTATATGGCGAGCTCAAAGGTAACGTATTTACAAAGCTCAGAAGTCCATCTAAGCACATTTTCTACCTGCTGACACCTCAGTTGTGTTTGTCCACAGTTAGGTCTTCGGGGAAGACCCTGCACAAAGTTAATAAAGAACCTCGCCCGACTCCTACACTGATCGATTTGAAGCTTAAGACGCTCTCTTCCTTTTCCTACAGGGAAGACTTTTCAGTGTTCTCATTTAATTTCAGCTGCATTATTTTTATTTTTTTTTGCTGCAGCATCTAATGTTTCACTGAGTGACCGATCGAGGAGGGCTTAAGAGTTCTGCAGGGGCTGCTTATTGCAGGCTCAGAGAGTTCACTGACCATCGCCAGCACAATATATTTAAGTGAGATGCAGCCAGAGACGAAACTCTCCAGGAAATAACTAACGGATGTTTTAGGACTTTTAATTATCCTCCTTTTCACTTCAGAGATTTGGCAGATTTAAGCTTCTATTGTCAGCGATGCATGACGATAATTACAAGTTTACAAAACATGCAAAAACAATGCTAATTATAGTTGATCAATGATTAATAAAAAAAATCAGCAGGCATTTTAGTAATCAAGTTATAAAATAAAATGAAGAGGTTCATCTTGATTTGTTCTTAACCCATGATCATCTTGTTTTGTAAGCCTTCATTTATTTTTTTTACTCCTCACCCTTTTTAATCAAAACTAAATATAATTGTTAGCTTCTCCCAATTTGTTAATAAAAAAAAAAGAAGAAAAAAAAAACCCAGTACAACTGCAGTGAATCAGTAGTGTCTGATGGTGTCACATTAAATCAGAAAGTGGGGGGAAAAACATTAACCGGTCCAGTGGTCAAATGGAAAACATTACTGTGCCTTAAACCTGCTCAATACAGGTCAACATTTACTGTGTGGACTTTGATAAAGGACCACTTTAAAACTGCCTTAAAAATGTTTGGAAGAAGCTCTGCAGCTCAGAATAAATTCAACACATACAGATGTAGAGAAGGGAGCAGAAGATTTGTTTTAGCAGAAAATAAACTGTGCTGTCTGATTGTTCGCCTTTTATTCGCTATATTATATTGTCCCTTTTTAAACAGTAAGAAATAGATGTGGTGTCTATTGCAGAAATAAATCTTTGGTGCTGGGGATATATTTTCATTGATGCTTCCACCCATCATCGCTCGCTCCTGATATTTCTCTCTACGCTCCTCCAAAAGGATTAAAATAAGACAATAGCCTGATTCCTCTGTTATCAGTGGAGGCGACTTACACAAGCCTTACTTCACACTGCTGCTGCACAAGTCAGAGAATCCTAATGAGGCCACTCAGTGTGTGTGTGTGTTTGTGAGCACATGAAGTCCTGTCTGAGTTTGATTTTCCTTTTTTTTTTTTTTTTTTTTTTTGGCAGCAGCAGCGTCCATCTATATTCCAGACTCGTGAGTGTGCGCGTCCATTTCTTTGTGTGCTCATGCGTGCGAGCGGAGGGGTGGTGGGGGGGGAACAAAAATAGCAGCCGCCTATTGGGTTCAAGCCTATGCTTATGCATGAACACACACTCCACCAGCGAGGTCCTGACTCTCACAAACATGTCAAAGGCTTAACTTGTCTTGGCACATGCTTCCTTAGCTGTGCAACACTGTGCAGCAGCGTGCGAGGCCACGCGGGGAAGTGTGTCTGCACTGCGCATGTGAGCGCGCACGCCTGCCCACCATGGAGTTCATGAAGGAGCTTGGAGAGCAAGCGACGGCTGATGGTGTTTGCTTTGCAGACGTGCTGGCCTTCGCTCATCCAGTCGGTGGCTAGAACTGGCTCTTCCTTTCTCATCGGGGTGTCCAATTTGCGCTGCGAGGTGTCTTGAGCAAATGTGTGCGTAGAGCAAAAGATGGGAAAGGTTAATTGGAGGGAAAGTCGAGTCAAAGAAACAAAGAATATCCTGGTAAAAAATTAGATTTGAATGTGGTGTGCGCTATTAACTCCTTTATTTTATCTCATTACTGATGTTTGCTCTCTATGCTAGCATTTAAGCTCCCTGGGGGGAGTTCTCCAAAGTGAACTGGTAATGTATTTAGGTGTATGCAGAGGGAAGTGAGTGGGATGGAGATCTCAGAGGAGCTTATTGATTAGTGAGTTCACTTGGCTGGAGCTGGAACTGCAGGCAGGTTCAATAAGTTGAGTTATAAGTCAGACTGAAGGAAGATACAACCACTTGTGGGCCGCCTTTTATACAAGGCTCTGATTCTCAGCCCTGCATGAAGAAACAGTTTGTTTCTTGTTATTCTGGCTGACCTTTAAACTCATGACTGGTCTTTTGAAGTGGGGTTCTGAGGAAAGGTTATGAACAATTATCATCTTACCTGTTTTAGATAGCACTTTAAATGACCTCATGGTGGAGAATAGGAGTTTCTGTCCAGATTGACAAGCAAAGAAAATACCAGACAAACTTCTGTTGTTATTAAACATTTTTGTGTTTTCATGTTAAGCAAAGTATGACCACATTATAAGAACATTAGTTTACTTCTTACTTACTCACAGTTTTAAAAACAAAACCATTTATCATTGAGCGCTAGCTGCTAGCATGCAGCTCTGAGTCAAGAAGTTTCCTAAAGTGTCAAAAGAAGCTGTGAAACTTTTAACACATTTTGTTTTAGCGTAAAGTCTGTGAAACATTTACCTCCCTGGTAAAAAGTTATCATTTAAAACTAAAAACGAGACAGAGTTTTTATTTTTTATTTATTTTTTTTTTACTGTAGAAAAGAACATGAAAACTCATCAAATATAACCCAAAATTAACCTCACAAACAAAATAGGTCCTTCTCTTCTTTTATTTTAGTTAAAATGTTTATTTCAGATTTATAACTTTTTATTATTAAAAAAAAAAGCTTTTATGATTTGCTTTTGAGTGTAAACAATTATTGCTACTGTTATAATTAAATATATATTGCTTTAGGAATATGAAAAGCAACTCCTAAAACCTTAATTTGTACATTTGATTTCAGTTTGTTAGATTTTAAAAAAGAAGAATAAAAAATTTGAAAGAAAAAATATGTTTTGTGGTCTTCAAACATCTTGCTAACAAAAATAAAAACATAAAAAGCTTTTTGCTCCATCTGTCATTCTTCTTGATTGCAGCCCAATTTGGTGCGTCAAGTTATGTTTGAAGTAGTTTTTTTCTTTACTCTTAGTCTCTATGTTTTGATTAAAGGTTTTGTTTGCTTTTTTCTTTATAAAGAACACAAACAAGGATTGTAAATTAGGTAAGGCTCATTCTAGAAACACAAGCATTGCACTGTTTACATCTGCTATAGTTAAAAAAAATGAAATAAAGTTAGTAAAGGTTTTAAGTAATGAGGCTTCTCCTCATTTTAACTGCAAACAAGAGACTGAAATCTTAATAAAAATTGAAATGTTGGTTCGTTTTTGCTTACACTGATTTGTAGAAGTCTTTCCCTGATTATAGTTATTCATTTATTTACTTTCAATACAAACCCAGTTAAAAGTTATTGCCACATCTAATTAACTTTAGACATGTACCAATTTTTATAACTAACTGAACTTTTAAGATATTGAACTAAAGTTTATATTCGTAATAATTGAGTGTCCTTCACTTCACATCCCACAAAATGGTGAAACTACACTTGATGTCATTTACAAGGTTTGACAGAAATCTCTATAAATCTGTTCCTGTTCATAAGATCTTAGTTTAAAACTCTGGTTTGAAAGGTAGACACACTTCAAGGAATGCTGGGTTACTTTTTTTTTAAATAAATTATTAAGTTTATTAAATAAGCTCAATGACTCACAAAGTGTTCCCAAGCTATTAAAATAAACAAGAAATAATATATTGTAACTGCTAATCATTATAAAACTTTTCCCCCTCTGCTGTCAGTTACATAAATGCTCATTAGCGACATGATTAAAATGTTGGAAAAATTGATGGATGCATCTATCAAAAAGATTCAATCTGAAAAGCAAACAACATTTATATTAGCAAGTGGCAATATGCAATTAGCATATTGTGCCAATTATTGGAGGGCTGGTTGCACTGTGGGATTTTTTTTTTTTTCAAAAACAAAAACATTATCCAGCTTATTCAATATTACAGCTTCAAATGACCTAAAGTACCATTAAAATGAACATGTGTCTGTAGTTTTGTGGCATGCCATTACACACATACTGGCTTTTTTAAAATGCTGTGTTTAGTTGCTAACTACCAGATTTTCCAGATGCTATTTCAGGATTTAATGAAGAATTTAGAAATGTATCCTCTCTGCACAGAAATGTGTAACTCGTTTTAATCTAGTCTAGAACTCAGTCTGCTTGGTGAAACAAGTCTTCTCCTGCACTTTTGAATCAATTGCAAAAATACCAAATGCAAATAGACGTAAGACTCCTTGTATGAAAAAGGACAGAGATGTTAGTTGCTAAGGTGAGGGATCGATTAAAACCCAACAGACAGAAACTTCAAGGTGCTGATATGTTGAGCCTGCGTCACTCTGCAGTTCTCAGTGATTATATTTGGCATTCCAGTCTCCGACTTTTCTCCCTGAACAAGGGTGATGGAAATTTGAACTGACGTCCTTGTTTCCCATCAACTCCTCAGCCAAAAATATCCCCCATGAAACTTGCAGGAAGCTTATCTATTAACTTCCACAGGACTGGCAAAGTAAATCTAAAACTTGACGAGCTTTGGTTTTGTAAGTCATTTGGTGCACAGTGAATGAAATCAAAGAAAATAATTAAAAGTTTACAAGCTTTTTTTTTAAAAAAAAAAAGTATTTGGAAGAAATCTTGACAAATTCCATCTTGGTAAGTCTGATCTGTGATCTTGTAATGTGTTGTAGGGCTTTCTGAAAAGATCTCATAATGCATGTTGGCAAAGATATATGCGCAGCGCCTGTTAAGTGCTTTTGGATGTAAATGACCTGGTGTGATGAATGGTTGTGATACAGCCGCGGTCAGTTATCTGAGGCTTGTTTGAATCAGGACAGAATGAATCAGCACATTATGTGTACATTATGTAAATGTTTGCTGGTGTGGTTAATGGAAGAAAAGCCAGTTCACGACTGCCCATTACTCTTTCAAGGACTTTCTCTGGGGAGCAGCCCCTTAATCAGAGCAGTGGAGTCAACCTTCTCTGTTGCCTTTGTTTTTCCTCACCATTAGCAGTTTAAAACATGCTGCAGATTTGTTTTCCTTCGGCTGTGTATGCTAATGTTATTTGTTGCAGACATTCACTCAGATCTAATCAAAAGGTGAAAGACAGCCAGTGACAGCTTGCTATTTTTTGTCTTGTTTTGTAGTATTTTTAGATATGGACCAGAAATCTTAATCAAAATCTTTAAAGCATGATCATTTAGCTTTAGAGTTCTGCTCCCTTCGTGATTGAGAATTGTGGAGCAAAACTGCACTCCCTGGGAATGACATCATGTTGCCTGAAGCGTTCTCTCTTGGAGAGAAGTTCAAAAGGAAAAAAACCTTGTCAAATGCTGTTTGAGGGAAGATTTTGTGGAGCTGTGATTTATTTGTCTTAATAAATAAATAAAATTTAAAAAGCAAGGAGACGTATTGGAGCTTGTTAGCATATTACAACGAAAATTATACTACCAATAATAAATTAGGCCTATCAACATGTTTTTCATATGTAAAACAAGTAATTGGTTAGAGTTGCCATTTATAATCTTATTCTTTAGCCTCCATTGGTTTTGGAACCATGTCTACTTTTATATTATTTTTATTGATTATTATTGCTATATGTTTTCTTTTTTTATGTATAACTTTCTCTAAATAGTTTCAAACTAATAAATCAGAGAACAAGATTACAGTGGTTGAAATCCATTTCAGCCAACTTGGATCTAAATATAAAAACAACTAAAAGACCTGCACCAAATGACACTTAATGTTAGTAATTTACACAATAATTTAAAAAAAAAAGACCGAGATAATTTTAAGGTGATTCTAAATTAACCAGATCTGAGAAATATTCTTGTGTGGTTCCATTTTTGTATGGGTTTATGTTGTTTTACTCACTGGATAATCCTGCAAATAAGAGCATCTCAGGAGATTAATCTTGGTATGAGTGCTTTCACCAGTTTGTGAAAGTCATTTTGAGACATATATTTAGCAACTTTGGATTTATTTTAAGTGGTAAAAAGCAGTGTTGCTCTTGCTGGTAATGTGATTATCAAATCGAAGATAGGTGCACAATGTTTTCTGACTTGTTTACTTTGCTGAAACCTGGATGAAGAGAATGCACTGAGCTTTGTTTGAAAAGTCAGGGAAAATATAACCATTACCATTATTGAAACAGTTTACCATCTTATGAACAGAAACCAGATTATCAAGAGATGGACAGATGTACATCAGTGTATCATCTGCATATTGTCGAATATTATTGATTCAAGAATAATGAAAACACATTTTGTAAAATGATAACCTGAATCACCTACACAAACATGTAAATATCAGTGTGATAAACTCAAATGAAGAGCATTGCTTGTTAAATAAAGTGAAACATTTAAACTTTATTGTTATCAACAAAGCTACAGGCAGCATTAAGATTGATTGAAGCTAAAACTGTAGCTCTGCTTGAGCCACTGCTGTTCTTTATGTTGTATCAAAAACCTGATTTTAAAAGAGCTGCTCAAAAGAATTAAAGATGAATAATAATTGGGTATTGTTTACCAGTTCTTTTATATGTGGCTCATGATATACAACTATTTGTCTGTTCTTGTCTTGTCCCAGTACAGCCTGTGAAGCTCAGGCCATTTTTGTTATTTATCCACATTACATGAATGAGTGGTTTGCTTTTTATTAAGCATTTTTCTCAACGGTTGATATCAATTTGAAAAATAAACTGGGGATATTAGAAAGATGAATGTTCTTTTTTTTTAATGTTCAGAATGAATAAAATCATGGTTCAGGAAGGATTCAGCAACCTTGGGTGCTCTTTGTCCAGACCAAACAAAGCAGAAGGTCATTAGGCTGAAACCAGAAAAGAACTCCATCATGTCACCGGTGCTTTTCCTCCACCACTAATGGTGAGGTTTTTTTTTTTTACGTGCAGCTTTTAGATCAGCAGTCTGCGGCCTGCTTGTTTTCTGGGAAGATGAATTAGAGAAAAGATGGGCAGAGGCAAACGCCACTGTCTGAGGGAGAGGATGAAGAGGAGATTCATTACTCCTCACCCTCCTAACACACATAAAGACGCAAACACAAACACGGGAACACACTGAGCCGAACTCAGCCTCATTATTTCCCCATTTCCATCATCAGGAGGAAGCGAGGGGTTGCAGCCTTTTCAGTGAGGCTGCTGACGTCTGCCCTTCAATTTATCACACATAATGTCCATGCGTACACACCCACCCACCCGCCCACACAAACATCCACCCACCACTATTATACACACCTGCAGACACATATTGTATCTCCAAAAACAACATCATTAAAAACCTTAAGAAGATGAATGTAAAGTCATGAAAGAGAACTTCAACACGGCTCCAGCTCAGTTAACACACAAGATAACTTTATCCTGATAGATGGAACATGGACCACTCATTGAGCCATATTAAATTTTCTCCAGACAAGACCCATGCAGTAAGAAAGTTTAGGCTGTTCCACCTCTAACTACATAGCCTTCTTTGGCATTTACCATTACCTCTTTGACTCATGTTGCACCACCAGATTAATTAGCAGTAGCTACATTTAGCCAGACCTGATGACCGTGGTCTTAGAAGAAGAGGTATTACCTGTTACCTTCGCACTTAATACACTCAAGATAGAGTTTAAAGCAAAGAGGGCGAGCCGTGGAAGGCAGGAGAGTCAAATAAAGGGGATCTTTTGTTGAAAAAGAGCAGAAGCTAGCTTTCTCTCCTTCCCTTAGTAGTAATTTAACTGCAGCTAAATGCAGGAATGTGGAAATACTCCATGAATAATTCAGAACTTGTAACTTAGTATAGCAAAGAGGCATGCCAAGTAGCAGGCATGGCATTGGGGATGTGATGCCCTCTACACACCTTCCCCCAACTTGCCGAGTTGGGTTAATGTTCTTGGCAGAAGAGGAGAGAAAGAAGAGCAGCCTTCGAAAACCTTCCGTCATAAAGGTCTGACTCTTTATGGTTTATTAAAAGAGCAGTTTTGACCCACAGTAACTGAACCACTCATTATGACTATGATTAGAATTCTGTTCAAAACTCCAGATTTGAAAGCAGTCATGGCTAATACATTCCCAGTGTTAAGCTGCCTAATATAATGAGCCTGAGGGTTTATTCATTGGAAAACAAAATTTGATGTGGATATTTATACAACTACAACATCACAACTAGATTATCGGTTTGTGTTAGAATGTTTTGAACATTTATAAAAAATAGTTAATGCTTGTGAAAATCAGAGGGTAGTATAGTGCTTGATGTTGAACATGTAGTCTTACAAACTTTGGTGTCATTTGGCTCCAAGCTGCTGTGTTACTGTTGAAAATGAGCAGGTTTAATTGTTAATGTTATTCATTCACCAGCTTTCAGTGCTGATTGTCACACCATCACGTGTTCCAGACGACTCGCACTGCTGAGTCATCTTGAAAAAACACTTTGCAATTTCAGGGGGGAGGTGCTATTAAAATCTATTTTTAATGACCATAAAGAAAATCTTTGAAAGTCATTGCAAGTAAAATCTTGTTAGCCATAAAAAAGGTAACAAGTCTAATGACTTTCCAGCTAACTAGAGAGTGAATTTACACAGGAAGGGGTAATCGGCTAATGGAACACCAGTGAGTAGCAATCTTCTAACACAACTCAGGTGCTGAGAAAAATAAGGACTAAACTGAAAACAAAAGTTGCACAATTGTAAAAAGAATTCACAGTTTACCAGAAAATGACAGCTGAAAACAAATCTGTGTCATCATTGAGTTGAGTGATCGAGGTAAACACTCTGCTCCAAGAGTCATTTATTTCTGTTTATGAAAAAACATAAGTTTTCTTCATTAAACCCTGTCAAATGATATCTAGCAGCAATGTTCCCCAAATTATCAAGGGTATTGTCACGGTTTAAAATGGGCAACAGGAAAAAAATTAAACCTTTCTAAGAGGAACCCTGTGGAAATGTCATGAAGTTTTAATATCTTACATGTGGAAGTTTTAATCTGATGAAATTGATGAATCAGCAGCTATTAAGGGGCACAAAAACCATTTGAAAAAAATCTTCAAAATTTCATCATGGTCCATGAAGTCCAAAGCTGGGCTTCAGTCCTGGGCCTCCCCTGCAAAAGAGATCTGTGATGTAAATGGGATTTGCCTATTTAAATAAAGGTTGCTATTTTCTACATTTTTACACTATGATGGCAGAAATGCCTGGTTCACGCGGCAAGAAAATGATGCTAATATTTGGCCCGATTTTGCCCTTCCAACAATCTTAAGGATGATTATGATGATGGCTCTAAGATAACCTTACAAGATCCTACTGCCATGTGTGTTGCGCTAAGAGTGATCTAGTCGGCTCTGAAGGATATCAGGACCACTCCGATCTCAAATCAGGGATATTCAACATATTGTCCAGATATCCCTGCATGTGTGGTGTTCCCCCGAACATGCAGCCTTTTGAATGTGAGGGGGACTTACACAAGGGGAATCTAAGATGTAGCTGAGGTGAATTTATGCAGTTATTCAAAGTTACACATATTCAGTCAAATACATTTTGACTTTTTAAATATAAAACCACTTTCAAATGTCTTTTTGTGTCATGATTACCAGAACTAGCCCCTGTGCTTTCTGATTAGATAATTATTTTTGCAATTTGGTCAATGACCTCTGGTTTATAGTTTGCTATGTAAAAATCATGACAAATATACCCTTATCAAAGTGTATTTACAAACCACGTTCAGATTTAATATAGTTTATTTTATGGGAATTTACATCTTTTACAATCAGAAAATGACTTGCACTGCTATAATGATATACAATACATTGTCACATTTGAATAGCTGTGATGAAAATTCCTGCTTTTTGTCCTCCCCTTTCCTTTTACTCCAGAGAGTGGCAGTGTACATAAAGACCCTTTTGCTCATATCTCATGGGTCCAGGAATGATATTCTGTTTACTGAGATATCTCTGCTACACAGGCTTCATCGCCAGAGTGGACTCATTGCAGAAATCCATCTACCGCCACAGTCAACATTTTAGTATGATGCAACAGCTGACACTAAATAGATCCAGCCAGCAGAAGGTAGTTATTGTGGAGTGTAGCCATGATAGAGGTCACTGTTGCCAAAGGCTTGAGAGATGGAGAGAAATCAAAGGATGTGGCAGTAAATCACATGTTGGATTCACACATTTTATCAGAAACATTGCTCTAAATGGCTTTTATACATTGCTAATGTAACTTATTAATCTTTTAACCCACATATTTGAAGTGAATTATTTGACAGAACACTATCTCAAAAACACAACTTCATTCTTTGTGATGCTTTTTAGGATGTGTGTGTGCACAGAAAATAGTGATGCAGCATATTGTTTGGTTCTTTTGGCTTCATTTGCCACAATGAGACCATTAGTGAGTGTCTCTATCAGACATTTAATCTAATGTTAAATTGATGTGCAAAATAGTTCTTTTTTTAATACAAACCTTATATAAAAGACCAAGCTTTTATACGGCATTTTGTGAGATCAAGACACATTCTAAGCAATTAAACAAATTAATATCATCAAAACTGGAAAGAGTACCAAAATAACTTGTCATAAAATTATAATAAAATTTGAACTTAGCACAAGTAAAAGTTAGTAGTGTAAAAGTATACTCAAAATTTGACTCATTTTAAATAGACTATTTTACCTAAATAAAAAAACACATTTGAGATTAACCAAAATACATATTTTCATACATAAACAATACAATATTTAAGCTGTCAAATTTTTTTAATCTGACATTTTATTTCAGAACATTTCACTGTACTCAACTTGTTATTTTTATGTCAACCATGATAAATGAGCAAAATGGCATCTGGTTTAAAAATAAATTAAAATAGTTTATGGTTTAAAATGGATGAATGGATGGTTAGTTTGATGGATGACAATTCCTCTTTGTGCACCTAAGTCCTCAAGTCTAGTCTGCATACTTGGGTCCTACTCAGGCAACTTTAGCACCATCAATAACTAGCCACTAGCTAAACTTTAAACTTTTCACAAAGACTCTTAATAAATGTTATAACTAAATATTTTTACTTCCATTGCTTTAATGTTTGTTTTTATGCTGAGTTTTGTGTATTTGGGCAAACATAGCTAACCCTGCATAATGTAGCAGTTAGCTTGTTTATAATTTAGAGGCCCAGAGTTGACTCTTAAATATGACCCATACATTTGATTTTTTTAGTTCAACTTAATCAGAATTTGATGAGCTGTCAGCTGAACCTGTACCATCTGTCCAGCTGACTCATCTGTATCTTTTTTTTTCAGCTCTTTATTTTTGTCCACCCCTATGGTTTCTGATTTGCAGTGGTGGGCACCGCTAATTGAAAAATTAGTTCCGCTATTTCTAAACCGCTTATAAATTATTTTAGGTCCGC
>JARVGW010000086.1:6695797-6735904 GCA_031762495.1 Anablepsoides rubrolineatus | reverse complement strand
CAGGTTTGGGCAGAAATACGACTTTTGCCATCCTCCACCCAACTGGTACATAGCCATTTGCTAAACAAGCAACATATTATATTCTACTTACTGTGTCCAGAAGTAAATCCAGTCCTCTTTTGAGAAGAGCTGGGAAAATACCATCTGGACCACAAGCTTTAAATGGGTCAAACATATGAATTGCCCATTTTACTTTAGTTTTCGTAATGATACTTGCGGCTCTGCTCCAATCGCCGTCGATTGGATTTAGGGCGGCGAGTGTGTCAGGCTGTGCAGACTCTTCTGCCCCCGGAAAGTGTACCTGGAGAAGATACTGAAGCACACTTTCTCGCGTGACTGGCAATCCTTCTGGTGGAACAATGAAGGATAGTTGATTGACTGGATCATTTCTAAGAAGCTTGTACAGCTTAGAAGAGGCACCCCCTTGACCTTTCCTCCATCAGAGGACCCCAGCAGCATGTCGGTGTCTTCGTCACTTGAAGACCCCAGCACCCGACCGCTCCCCAATGAGGTGCAGTCAAGGGGCTACCCTTGTGCTGAGTACTCCTAGTAGGCCCAGCAGAGGCAGAGGCAGAAGCCCTTGCCGTCGCCAAGCCCCCAGGCACTAAGTCCTCCGGTTGTCCAGAGCCCAACGCGTGAGCATCAGGCTCCGAAGCCGGAGTAAAAGTTCCAGTCACTGTACTGGCCTGCCCAGCTTGGTTCCCCACCAGACAGACCAGAGGCACGGTCGTAAGACCACCCGTGGCACTCGCACCCAAGGCGCCACAGGCTGGGTCCCCAGAGATTTTAGAACCCCCTTCTGCCGGGTACTGGGGGCCAGTCCCTTTTCCGCTCATCTTTAAAACTATGTCAACTTGCCATCCACCAGGGGGGGATGGCTAACGAGTGTTGACAATGCTCGGGTTTTAATTCAGAGTTTTCCTTCTCTTAGGCGAGTTGCCTGCCAAGGCTAACGAGCCCCACCTGCCTGGCTGCTTTTGGTTCATGGCACCCTATTCACCTTTCAGCTTAGTCAGGCACACCCCTACATAGCAGAGATCCCCTATCCACCACCTGGGGGTTGCGCCTCTACGCAGTGCAGCCTCAGCGCGAGGCTGTCAATAACCAACACCATGAGGAAACTGTGGAAACTGTATGGAAACAGCGCCCTCTCAGACGGTTGATAAAATAACACAGAGCTTTATCCTGTAACTAACTGTCCTGGGTGACTGTTCTGAAATTAAGAGACATCACCAGTAATTCTTTGCGTAGTAGGACGCAATTGGAGGAGCAAAACTCCTCCGTCCTTTCCAGTGGTGAGCCTACTGTGGTTCTGATCTGAGGTTCTGATCTGCAGTTCTGATCTGCGGTTCAGCTAAGGTGTATCTCCAGGTTCTGAAGCACGTTCAATCCTGCAGTTTTTTAATGGTTCCGGGTAGAAGCAGCAGGCTTACGTGTTTGATGTCAACCGGTTGGAAAAAAAATGATGCTTCCAGTTGATCAGCGCAGACAGAGGAAAGGCAACTTTTCTCCTTGGGAAACGCAACAAACTGGCTTTGCAACAAACTGGCTGCCCACAGTTACACAAGTATTTATAAAAATAAAAAAAACATTGTGGCAATAAATAAATAAATAAAAGAGACAACACCTTTTTTTTCTTAACACACACACCCACACATCTATTATGTCTCTCTATTCTTGTGGGGACTTTCCACTGACTTCCATTCATTTTTGAAATTTTATATCCTAACTCTGACCATTTACCTTAAGTTTAACCTCACAGGTACTTACATGGCCCTAAAACTAACCTAAACTCAATTCACACCATGGTCCTAAATCTAACTCCCCTGCCCAAAATCAGCCTCCGAAGTTGTGGGGACTGGGCTTTGGTCCCCACAAGGAGCATCCGGTCCCCACAAGGCTGCATTTTCCTGAAAAATTGTCCCCACTAAGTAGCAAGAACAAGGACACACACACACTCGTGAACTGAGCCATTGTTGTGGATCTGAATTAGCTTCTGTTAAAATTGATGTGACCATGTGTGCTTTAGAACTTGTGGAACTAAATAAATTGACTAGTGCTTTAGAATTTGCGCAACTAACTTTTGAATTAGTGCTGCCAGCCACTGGTTACATGTGTTTTTGTCACAGTTTACTGGATTGATTAGAGCTGCCATGACTGAGAATTTCCAGTTTTTTACCTCCCAGATTTCCAGATTACCCATTTGGGGATTCCCAGACGCTGTGGTTCTGCCAGTGCCATAGATATCTGTTTCTGCTTTGAGTTTACTGGCATGTGCTCAGTACTGATAAGTCTGGGTTGTGTGATGCAACTTGGTGTTCATAGGGCACTACCTTGTATGCAGACTCACACAGCAAAGCTCAATTACTGCTACCTTTATTCACGGTCTTGATTTTCTTTTGCACACATACACGCACCTCTCTGCCACTCAGAGAGTGAACATGAAAGCAGTGCGTCGACCTTGGGTGCATAATTACTGTTAGATAATCCTTTGATAATCCCTGTGCTCTAAAACAGTGGGATCAATCGCATCTGCCAAGATTGTTTCCTCATTATCTTTTAAGTAGTGCATTTTTTTTCTTCTTCTTCTTTTTTGAGCGCCTGAGTGATGCCAATGCATTAACACAGATCCTTTAATGTGCCGAAATAATTAAATAAAAACATATTGCCGTCTGACTGAGGAAATAACAGAGGAAATGACTGACTCTATTGTGAATGCGCAAAATGAAAGGTTTCCTTTAGGCTTAGATTTGATTGCTTCTTAAGCTTTCAGTGTTCCCGTTCGAATGTGGGGGCGATGAAATAGCATGAAAGGCTTGTGTTGGCATAGGGATGCTCTTGTCATCCAGAATAATAAACTGAATTTTGTTTCTTCTTGTTACAATTCCTGCTGTTTTACCTGGTTGCGGGTGGGCTGTTTGCCGGAGATTGCCTGGTTCTTTCAGTCAGATTGATGCCATGAATCACTGAAGCGTCTTTGCTGAGCAGTGCTTGGTAGCTGCTGTGTGCTAAGAACACCTCGTGCTAAGAGCGCCTTGTGCCTCTGGATCTTGGGAAATAGCTCGAAGCTCCCTAACATTTACCGTTTTGGCTTCAGTTTTAGATTCCACCACAGCATTTTGCCACAAACCCGATTCTCACCCAGCTTTTTTTTAAAACAGACTTTCTGACTTTTTCATTTTGTAAAACAGCGCTAATATTTACTGTTGTGGCACACTCATTAAATAAGCAGATTTCTTTTTTTTCCCCTCTCTCTCTGAAAAAGCTTCCAGAGATTGTGAAGGCTATTAAATATTTATGAATGTGGTCAGGAAACGAGGACATAGACCTCCCCTTTGGAAGTTGTTGAGATCAAAGACCACAAGACACAAGAACCGCGGGAAAAAAAAAAGAAAAGTTGCAAGCATTATTGTACAACATCCCTTACGCCTCCAACAGCAAGCAGAGACCTCATTAGCATGTGTATTAAATGTGCATCAAGTGGATTGGGTTACTGTTTGATGCTGGGATTTCTGTCACTCTCTGGCTTTGACTTTGAAATGTTGTTGTAATTTTGAAATGTTATAATTTTTAAAATGTTATATTTGGACTGGAACTATTTGTTGGACAATTTAGAGTTTGATAAAGTGCAGAGTTTATTAGGGATAAATCGTTTTTCAACACTTTGCTGATAAGCTGATAGCCACTTATTGCACTCGCTTTATCATTATTACTGTGACAGTGGAGTCTATTGGTTCTATAAACTGTTATGGAGAGATAATTCACTTTGATAGATTTTAGATTGAACAAATGAGTATTGGTTTTCCACAGTCGGATACAGAATTACAGAATTTGTAAAAGTCATCCTTTTTTGGTACAGGGAAATCCTTCTTTGATGAGTTTTTTCAATTAACATCCAGCTCACAGTTGAAATTCTGCCACCACCCTGTGTTTCTGTCACTCTTAAAAATAGCTGCAGTTAAATAATTAGTCAAATCAATTAACTACTTAACTGATAAGAAAATGAGTTGGGTTAATAAATACAATGTAAAACCTTTTTTGACGCTAATTTAAGCCATTAGACTTGTAAGCCACCCATGGCTGTTTAGTCTCCTTTCAGTCACCATGTTGGCTGTTTGACTCAAGTTGTAAGTTTCTTGCTGACTATGCCACATGTAACTCTAACAAGGTTAACATGACCTGCCAGCATTTGACAGCTAGTTGCTGCTGCAGTTGTCGCTATTTATGCTTGCACACAATGTCAGAATTCTATGTAAAACTAATGCAAGTGTAAAGTTTATTAAAAAAAGGGGTTGGGGTGCTTCTAAACCACCATGAATTTTTCAAAATTGATGTTTCAGAAAGATAGAAATCCACTCAGACCTGCCATTTGCTTATCTGGTCACAATTAAAATCTTACATCTCCAAACCAACGTCTTCCAAAAATCTATGTGCAACAGGTAAGATATTTATTTTGTAACCTTTCACCTAAAAAATATGAAATGTTGCTTTAAATCTAGCATCATTGCAGCTGTAATACTGATACCCTCTCCCGTTTGTTTACACAATTTAGATGTTATACAAGGTAATCCATTAATGCATAAACGCAATAATAAAATATACACATTGTGTTTTACAAAGATAACTGAGAATGCAGACAGCTTTTTATTCATGAACTGCAAAATGTTGCTCTATAGTGCCAACTCTGGCACTGAAGTGGATTGTTTGAAATCATTTAAAAAAATGTAAACTGCAGAAATCTGTTTCTCTTCTGTTTTGGAAAACCAACCTAAAATTATTTTGTTTTTAAAAATGTCTCATTAAAAACAGATTATAAAGCCAAAGTTTAGTTGAAGCCCCGACCAAATGGTCACCAGCCAAAGAGTTACATTTATGTGGAAAGATGAAATGTGGGTTAGCTCATGAAGTTTTTTTTTCCTTATCATGTTGTTCTTGTGTTGACAATGAGAAAAGTTTTATATTACAATCTCTTTCAGCCTCCTGTGCTCATCTTTAACACTAATTGTACTACTAGAAAAATAATTCCAATTACATTATAATAATGGTTCACCTCATCAGTAAACAATGGAAATGTGTGGCTTTCAGCAGATTACATGTGAAAGCTAAAATTTGTATTTTTGAGTTTCAAAGTTATGTTGTAAATGAATCAAACAGCACAGATCCCTGCAAATCAACCAACAAACACCCTGAAACAAGCCTTGTGAGGTGAGAACTGGGATGAAAGAGCTTAACAGCTGTCCCACAGCTGGGATGCTGTCCTGAAAAATTGGTTGTATGGCAACAGTAGATGACAGCTCTGCCATCCTCTCTGTGATGTACAACTCTCTGGCAGAATCTGTCTACATAACAACCAGGATGTTTTCAAGGTCGGCTTCAGGTAATGGAACTGTCAGTGCAGAAAAGTAATATTCTGTAAACATCCTGCGTGTTTTAAGGGAAATCAAAAGATAGTTTATGAAACATTATTAAGTGGCAGAATTCTGTACAGTAGCCTACCTGACTGAGATGTGTAGATTAATTAATAACTGACACACAAACTGTGTTTATAAATTAAAAAGTCAACTTATTCTTCAGTTTAATTTTCTTGTTGTTGCCTAAAGTTCAGGTAGGAAACTGCAGCTGATGAGGATCAACTAATGTTCCTGATGTAAAATGTTTCAGTTAGTGCTGGGCGGGATACCGTTTTGTACTGAAAACCAGGGCTCTCATGTCTCACGCATTGAGCATGAGACACACACATCTGAGGGTCTTCACAGCTCTCAAGCCACACATCCACTTTCTCACGCTGAGAACTGACAAACGCCAAAAACTCAACTCTGGTCCAGTTTCTCATAATAAGATAAAAATCCACTCCACATTTTCACTGCAACCCGGGATGTTACACACAAAGACATGTCAGGTTATTATGCAGTTTGTATTTTTGCACCCAACACTCCTCTACCTGTAAACAGCTCTGTGAAGCGGACGGAGCACCCCGGTGTGCTCCCCCTCCAACATTAAAAAAAGAGAAAGAAAAGAGGTGAGCCACGCCGTAAAATTAACAAACGAGCAGAGAAACTAAGCTTTGCTTATGAGTTTCTATTATAACACTAATTTCTTTGCAAAAGTGCTATAAATTAGCAGCTGAAAAGGCCAGAGTTAGTCATGAAGTTTGATTCCAGTCATAGAAGTGATGATGAGGAGGAGGAAGGGACAGATGAGGAGGAGAAGAAAGAGGAAGAGAAGGAGAGGGAGCAGGACCCACAAAAAAACAGTGCCAGCTACTTTGGAGGTTAGTTTTTGTTTAACATTTGCTTTGTTTTTTTTAAAAAGCTGCTTGTTTAATAAGCTTTTATAAACTGATTTGTGTTTTTATTTGTATCATTGAACACATAGACTACACACACACACACAGTGGTTTTGATTATAGAAAAAAACTGTGTTTTTATTCTGCAAATCAAGTAATCATGTTTAAAATCAGGTATTTGTGTTAAAATTATTGTTCCACTTGCAACCGTGGTGTGATCAGATTAAAGGCCGCCAAACCAAGCTGTCAGGCTGAATTTAAACCTCAGCCTCTCCTGACCTGAGTAAAAAATAACTCTTCTCTTCTATTCCCATGGAATTCAGGGATTAAAATGACAGTAAATTATTTTTAAAACAGCATAGGTTTTTATGAGGGGGTCCCTGGATTGTTTCACACTTGTAAGTGGTCCCCAGACCCAAAATGTTTGAGAACTCCTTCTACTTGACCTATAGATACTCACCAAGTTTTAACTTGTGTAAAAGTCTGTTTAACAGCCTGTTAAAATACACCAGAATGCAGGAAATGGCGTCTAATTTATTCAAAATTTTCACTTTAATAAATTTGAAGCAAAGTTATTGAAGAAGTGTTCTAAATGTCTTTATCTACGTAAAACACTAGAAAATCCATGGAATTTACAGAAAATTCATACAACTTGACATGTATGCGTCAGCCTTTACTTTGAGCACTAATTGCACAAGATAATGAATTGTTCATAAAGTTATTGTCCAAATCACTTTAAGTCAGTCATTTCTCAGTATAAGTTGATCTTAGTTCAGAACCCTGAAAAGTGATATGTATAGAATATAAAAATAAATAAAACTTTTCTCTCAATTGTAAGTTAGGAGAGCCTCTTTGTAAATGATTAACCTATATTTTATGATTGGTATAATAGAAAATGCACTTTGCATCTCACTGTATAGCTTCTGCAAAAATGTTTATTGTACTTATGTGCTTGTTTTATATTTTAAAACCAGGAGTTTTATAAAGCACTGAGATTGTGACACAAGGTCTGTTTGTGAAAAGTCAAAATTTTAATGACACAAAATAATTGTTACCATTTGTTTGTTTTTTTTGTTCGTTAATTTTTTTTGTAAAGTTAAGTTTTGAGATTGAAGTCTCACCTCAAATCTCATCTTTCCACAACCACAACATATCAAAGTGATACCTTATGATCACATGACGCAGCAGCACAGCTTGACTTGTTTGATGGAACTTGCTTGCAGGCTCACCCTATTAAATGCATAGCATTGTTCTTTTGCTTCATCATTCAATATTGGATCAAATTGCTTTTTTTTAAGTCAAAACTCTATTATTATCATGGCACCATGATAATAATAATCAAATCCTGTCAGTCTTTGCTGCTGATATATTTTTAATGTATTGTTGGCAGAGTTTACGTAACATCCACATAGAATAAAGTTGCACAACCCATGTACCTGCAGCTTCGACTGCACCACCTGCAGTTATTGAGGTCACCATCTGGGAGAGAAACTTGAATGAAAGAATAAACGCTCCCTCCCTCTTTTGTTAACAACTGTTGGCCCTTCTTGAGCAATGTACATAAACTTTGTTCCTTCAAGTGGACCTGCTGCTCGCTACTTGACAAAAGAATTGAGGTGTTGAGCAGGGCATTTCTGTTACTCTGCCTGGTTGGGTGCATGGAAAATGGAAAAAAAGAAACGCAGAAGAGCAGCATTACAGAGACCACTGTAGCAACAAATCAAGATGCAACCCATGAGAGCGTTGCTTTGAAAGCCCTGCTGCTCTGCAATCTGAGCCACAGAAATTCATAAGGGGCTCGAGAGAATGATTGCAAGACAAGTTGTGAAATCTCTGGAGAAAGGCAAAGAGCTCTGGAAACACACATGCACAATAATGGGTCGTTGTGGTCAGCAGTGTGGTGCTGCAGTCTTACAGTGTACTAAGCCAACTGTAGCACATCTGTGGATATTTATTACACCCCAGCAGCTCAGGGTGTAGCTCTCACACACACACAAACACACACAGATTTCCACAAACATGCCCACAGTAAACCCACGGGGACTCCTCACTCTGTCCCCAGAGGTCCGGGTCTCCGAGGGACAGAGGGTCCTGTCACGTTGCGACCAACTCATTGGCTTCAACCCTGCACGTACAGACACACACTCTGCAGGGCTTGCAGTAGTTGAGAACGCCACATTGCCATGGCGACGGGGAGTGATGTCACAGTGCTTACTTGAAAAAAGGGGCAGTGGGAATGTTTATTCTGAAAGACGGTTGTGCGCACCACTCTGAATGCCGTTGCTGTAAAAAGAAAAAAAAACAGAAAATGCAAATTGCCTGATATTTCCTTGTATTGCAGTTGCCTGGTGAAAAGCGTCAGCTGTCAGCCTTTTGTACGCTTGAAGAATAATTCTAGCTGAGGTTCTAGAAGTGTCTGGCAGTACCTGGGCTAGACTCGATGAGTGTGGACTAAAATACATAGCTTTTTTTTGTTAACAACTACATCAGGAAGCATTTCATTGAGGATCTCAGGCATGGATCACAGCGTGCTGTCACCCGTGGGCGAGAAGAGGAACTCTCTCACGTATAAGCACATGCAGAGACATAAAAACCGTATAGATGCACACTGTGGACGCGCCGAGTGACCGTGCCCTGCAGGCATCACTGACATTTGGAGGGCTTCAGCACAATGAGAGCACAGTAAAGACCGGCAGCAGGCTCTCTGCCACCCTAAACGTCTCAGTGGTCAGCCTCACACGTACAGGAATGATACAGCAGGAGAAAGGCTAAAATACAGGGGAGGATGAACAAGTGTCTGTTTGCGTTTCTGTGATGGCGAGGTGGGAGACGGTGGCAGCTGATAGCCATTATTTGTGGTTCCAAATCCAGTCGACAGACAACCGTAATCGTCTGTCTAATCTGGGCCACGGAGAGGCCAGGTGTAGTGACGGCAGCCTAGTGAACACACCTCTCCTCTACACACTAATGGTTTCTTGCTGCTCCTTTCCTGTTGGACCTGTGGAAATGTGAAAATGTGGAAGAAATTGAAAGTGAAGAAACAAAAAACAACACCAACACTTAACACCTCACTGCTACTAACGAGACACTGTGTAAATATAAAAACCCTCTGCTGTCATGGTGGTTATGGCTTCATTTGCTTCCTTTTAGATGTAAAAATATTTACCATAGTTTAAAACTGGACAGAGAAGCTTACCGTCATCAGTGTGTGAATGGATGTAGAAACGAATAATGTATGACATTTTTTTAAATGTCTGAGTGTCTAGAAAATAGGACGGAGTATTAGGGCCACACAACAAGATTTTTTTTATTTATTTTTTTATTACGAGAATAAAATCATAATATTGTGACATTAAAGTCATAATATTATGACTTTAATCTCTGAATATTATGACTTTATTCTCATAAAATTACGACTTTATTCTCATAAAATTACGACTTTAATCTCGTAATAAGAATAAAGAAAAATCTTGTTGTGTGGCCCCAATACTCCGTCGTAAGAAAAGCACTATCTGAGACTAGTGCATTATTATTTTTTAAATTTAGGATTCAATGCAGAAAAATACATTTAAAAGGTAACATATAATAAAACTTGTTAAATTACATGATGCAGTGTTTCCCCTACCATTGTTGGACAGCCTCACCTTCCGCAACCCTGCAGATATCTGGCCACTCAAATGTTGGCTTTGAGTAACTTTGGTCCCCTGACAAATGAAAAACCCTTATTTAGACTAACATATAGCCTCTCTCGTCAAGTTTGAGCTGCAATTTAAGGATGCCAAGAAATGGCTAATATTGTGTCGGACTTTATGAATAGAATATGTATGTGCACATAATTTCTGAAGTATTTCCTGCATGCCTCTATAAATTGCTGATAAGTGTTTTCTTCTACTGTTAAAGTAGACGTATCATGTTGTTAAATCCTTTTTCTTGTTTAAATCATTCTTTGGGGTCCATATAAAGTGGAACTGGTCTGAATTACTCTATTGTAACTCCACAAGCCCCTCTTTCACCCCTTTTCTGAGATGTGTCTCAGATCAACTCATTTTGATTCTGTTTCTTTAATGAGGTGCTTCACCACCACCCTCCAGCTCAGAGCAGTCCATTCCATTTTGATGGAGGGGTTTATGACTATAAAGCAGCACAGAATCGCTTTTTTATTTACAAATACATTAAAAGATGTCAACAAGGGAAGACTTGTCCACCCAGCCTTACAGGTTGGAGCCAGAGTCTGACCCAGAGCCTGAAGAGAATGAAGACGACCAAATTAGAGGTGGTAAGTTCAGACTTATTTAGAAATTCTGTCGCAAATTCTGTGATGTAATAGTTCAGAAAACATAGAAATTGAAGAAATGTAGAGACTCCAGGTACACAACAAAATGTATTTAATGACAAAAAAAATGTATTTATGTCCCCTTTAATAAAGTGTTGTTTTTCTGCAAAAAAAATTAAAAGAAATGGTTACATGGAAAAACAAGTTTAAATCTTCCTCTTTTTAAAATGATTTAACATAAACAGCCAATTATTACTTAAAGTACCTGCGTAATTATTTTTTTATCATTGTTATTTTTGACTGAGTAGGCATTTAAGTGCAGTTATAAAATTTAGACATCATTTTTTGCATGCTAAAATCCTTTTGGACAGAAATGTCTGCAGAATTTGTGCCTCTTACCCTAGACAAAAAAATTGACCAAAAATAAAAATATATTTATGTTTATCTATCCTCTGGTACATTTTCTGGAGATTGCTTGTGGTTTCATCACCGAGAAACTTCACCGTGGCTTGATTCCAGTCCAGCTGCAGCATTGTTTGGACAGAATGACGGTGATTCAAAAATCATCAGG
Source organism: Anablepsoides rubrolineatus (assembly GCA_031762495.1). Classification (NCBI taxonomy): domain Eukaryota; kingdom Metazoa; phylum Chordata; class Actinopteri; order Cyprinodontiformes; family Rivulidae; genus Anablepsoides; species Anablepsoides rubrolineatus. The sequence continues at coordinate 6,724,774 of JARVGW010000086.1, read as the reverse complement.
GAAGCACAACAGGGTTTCATCATTGCTGAGGAGATTATCAGCCCGTGAAAAGCTGGCTGTAAACTATTTTGGGGAGCAGTGCGACAAAATAGTTTTGGAATCTGCTGATGGTTTGGACTCACACACAAACGCGCACACGCACAAAACAAACACATAAACACACAAATGCATGTACACAGCACTCTAGGAGCTGGTGCAATTTGCCAGGTTTACTAATTAAACAAATTTAGTTGGCCAGCATGCTTGATGAGAAACCAAAGTGCCTGATCCAACCTGCTGGATTTCCTGCTTTCCAAACTCGGAACAGATGAACGTACACATGCACACAGAAACACACAGCAACCCAGTAAAAGTCTTCAATACTTAGAACTTTAACTACTTTTTCTTCTACATAAACTTCTTTTTATTATTGCCCATATAACCTTCACTACTTCTCAACAAGAGAACAGCAAGCTATATTCACTTTTAAAATGATTCTTTTGTAAATTTAGTTTTGCTTTTTACACGAGTGGGAAAAAGTACGTACAATGTGCAGGCAAGTGATGGTAATGGTGCTGGTGTGAATGTTAAAGTGGAGAAAAATGCTGAAATCATGTTGAAATGTGCTTTTTTTTGGATGAGAGTGTGGCGTTAAGATGAATATCAAGATCAAATTGTGACAACAAAGCTAAAAAGGCTGTTGATTGTAATGACAGTGCTGATTCTGCAGTTGATGGTATTGCAGTAGTAAGGGGGTAGCTCTTGTGCTGAAATATATCTTTTTTTTTCTAAAAACAATCACTTCTCTGAACTTTTATGTTCTGATAAATCCAGGAACAGCCTGGCAGAAATGACTTGTCAGAAAACTTTAAACTACAGGAATTTTAGCAAAGCTTAATGTTCAATGAAATTATACGTAAATACCAAGGTCCTCTTCACACTTGATGGAAATGCCATGATGATCTTAAATAAATTCTGTCAGTGGATAGATTTTGAAGGGTCTGGGCAAGGAATATAATTAGAATTAGATGTAGAAATCCTTTGTCATTGTACAAGAAGCACAACTAAATTTACAGACGAGCAGCATTCAAAGGCAGTGCAAAAACAGAAATATTAAGTAACCACAAATAATAACTATAAACTATGTAATAAATGTAAAAAAATATTGTAAAAAAAAAAGATGTAAAACAATGTAAATAAATTTATTTTAGAACTCTGTTATGTATAAAATATTAGAAATTTTGAACTTGATATGTATTTATCAGTGACATGCGGTCACTAGAGGCAGAGAAGACAGAGCCTACACTGTCATCATGAAAATTTAAAAATAATAATAAAATAAACATTAAATTGTAATATTTATACAATGATTTGTACTATAAACACATTTTCAATTTAACCTCAACAATTTTTTTGGATTTTTCTTATTCAAAATTGCTGAACGGACTAGGAGGCAAAATCAAGCTCCGCCTCTTGATTTCGCAATCTTTTCAACCACACTCTGTCTCCACTTCTATTGCGCAATCCCTGTTGCAGGTTATGAAGTGAGAGCAGAATATGTCTCTATATGTCGCCAGTAAAATGTTTCTGAATTGTTTTAATATACACATGACATTCCACAGTTTTGATGATGTTTATTATATAAATATATATTGGTGTAACATGTTCTGTGAGCTGAAACTGCTGAGAAAAGACATGAGTGGAGGCTGGCGGTTCTTAGGCTCAGGGGCGCTAGTCAGCTCAGGGAAATCATGAGCTACAGAAGAGGTTGCTCTGAGCTGCAGAAGAAGTAACAAAAAGTTACAGTTTGCAAGCCAAATACAGCGTTTTGGTGCCTGTTTTGTACACTTTCAGTTTTTAAAGTAAAAAAAAAAATAAAGTGTAGCAGAAATCCATTATTTGTTTTCTTCTTTGCAACACCTGACTTTTAGAATGGAGGATTATAAATTTTAAAGCTCAAACTATTTTCTAAGCTGGACTTGGAAGCCAAGACCCACACCACAACTGAGACGAAACCTCATCTGAAACTAAAAGAGTGGCTGTGTGGATGTCCCAAGAGAAACTTTTGTCAACTTGTGACAATATCTGGAGTCAGATTTATAAAACATTGCTTGGAAACCATACTAAAAGTGAACGTACGGCCAAAAGGTGAAAAAGGCGTATGCCCAAAAAAATTTTGATTTATAAAATCGTGCCTACGTCACCTTCAAGCGATTTCTCTTTATACATCGCAGCTGCACCTCAGAGTTTGCGCATAATGTCCCGCCTCTGGTTCTGCCCTCAATACACCCACACTCAACCATAAACAGTCAATGCAAAGTACCTCATGAATGTTAAGGTGTATTTAAATCAGTCAGCTGATCAATGTCAAAAAAAGCGATTGGCTCAGACCCGTGCACCGTTGTGTGTTTGGAGTTTGACAGGTGCTTCTCATGTGAACAGAATGTCTGCAATTGACACAGATTCCCCCTCATTTTGCAGGTTTACAGACGTTTAAAGTAATCCAACAATTTTTTCTAAAACTCTGCTTCAGTTTTATTTTCTCTCAGAGCCTGCAGGGCGTTAAAAACAATAAATAAAATTAAATAAGTCAGATAAAGTTAGAAATAAGTTCACCGCTCTTCTACCCCATCTTCCCCCTCCAGCCCGCTCTATTATCTGCGAAGGAAGGAGATTTAAGATTTATAATTTAAGATTTAAGGTTTTTACTTCAAAGATCCTTATGGCTCAGCAGCAGAAGCATAAATAATACTGTTAAGAAAGCTAAAGTCGATCTAAAATCTAAGTCTGATTATGAAGGTAAATTAAATATCTGACAGTGATCATTACACAGTGTGGCTATAATTCCTCATTTCACCATCTGTGTCGCAGCTTCACGTCTCCAAAATGAGCGTACGCATGGGTCAGAGCTGGCGTGAGGCACCGCACATTTTCACGTCAAGTTTGAGTTTTATAAATCACAACCTTTGCGTAAAAAGTGGCGTCTGCAAGTTTCTGGGATCATTTTGTGCGTACGCAAGCTTTATAAATCTGACCCCTGGACTCTGATGGGATATTGTGAGCGGTGCACAAATTTTATTTATAAGTAAATATAGGACATAATAACTTTGTTTTAATGAAATGTGCATCAAGTGAGCTACAGTTTGTGTAAAGAACACTGTAGAGTTCATATACTTGTAAATCTGATACTGATCAACTAAGTGCCTCACCATGAACCTCACCGCACCTCACTGGCATTTATATTGCACCAAACAGAATTGAGCAGAAAGATGCTGCTGAGTGATCATGGTTTGGATGTGTTTGCAGTGTTTGTGGTGTTCAGAGCAACAACATCTCATGCGTAGAAACAGTTTTTTAGTCTTTGTTCTTGGCTTCAACAATCAACACCAACAGGCTTCAACAAATTGCCCCTTGGGGATAATAGATTCTTGAACTCTCTGTTATGTCTGGTAGATACCAGCAAGTCCACAAGGTTTCTGAACATGTGCAAGACTTCTGTAGTGAAGTTGTAGTAGCATGTCCTGATGATGTCAGCAGTGTATCCATGATGTCAGGCTCACATGGTGACTTGGTTGTGAAGAATTTAAAGCAGAGATGACCACAATGGTCTCATGCCTGATGTGCCCGGATGTGGCCCATGGCCCATGTATTGCCCATCCATGATATACACAAACATTTTTGAAATTGTACTTTTATTACATTTGAGAATGTTGGCAATGCTATGTGGCCATCTGGTAGTAGTGTCAGTAAAGAATTGTGGCCCCTTCCATTATTTAAATTGCCCTCCCCTGTTCTAATAGGTCTAATAGGTCATGCAGAGTACAGCAGGGATGATTGTCCATTTTGAAAGGGGCCTGTGAAACAATATTGCTGTTAAGATATCAAGATAAAATGATCTTTGTTAATGTTGCCTAATGAAGTAAGTTTAAATAAAGTGTTTCTTAAGTTTGCTTTATCGTTGTTAGGCGAAAAAAGGAATCAAAACAGAAAAATCCAGCTTTGTGATTTTTATAAATTCCAATCAAAAATAATGAGTTAACAATTTTATAGAATTGAAACATTTTTTTTTCTTTTGTCTTAGTCAAAAGGCTGCAGAATATTGTATGTCTGCTATAACTTAATAAGTGGAAGCTTTCATGTAGCTACAATGCTTAAATCAGCCTGTCATACAAGGGCGCCAGCCTTTGTCAGAGCTTGAGAGCTGTATTAGTGAAAAGGGCAATTTGACCTGGCATTGTAATCTAATTAGACAAATAATCTACATGACAATTTTACAGCATATAGTGAAGACACATAACCAAATCATGCTTTTTTTATTTATTTGTAACACTACAGTCATCTCAGGCTAGTTCCACTTGGCAGCAAACTAATAGTCTTCTGGCTGTAGCTTCAGATTAATTTACTTGACTTCTCCATTTAAATCAGTAAAGGGATTAAGATTATTTCACAACACTTAGAGCTATTCCTTTGCTAATATGGTTTTACATTCATCACTGAAGTAAGTGGCTGAAGAAGGTGCAACAATTCATTGCCACTGAGCAAAAATTGCAATTTGAATTTGCTTTTGTACAAGAAAAATCTTCAATTGTTCTGCAACAAATGAAGGTTACTGGCTTGAAATGACATGCAGACACCGTTTACATGGTCTTATATTGTCATAGTGCTTTGTGTTGTAGGTTTGCTCGTGCAGGTAGTCATGGCTTGGCAAATGTCTTGTATTGTGGAAATGTCACTGTGCTTTTATAACTTACTGTATCTTAGTTAAATGCAAATGTCTTTGACATTGAAATCTTGTTTAGGTGCCTTAACTTGAGCTTTTAGATCAAATTTAGTATTTTTCTTTTGGTCTCTGGTAGGGCTGAATGGTTTTAGAAAATCTAATTGCGATTTTTTTATCTATAAATTGCGATTGCGATTTAATGTGCGATTATTTTAATTTAAGTCGACAGATTTGTTGCTAGTCGCTTTTTGGGAAAAAAAAAACGCATTAGATGGATCTAAAAAGCTGCTACATCTAGCGACAATGTTGCTAAGTTAAGAAGCACTGCTCCACTCAGCTCACTCCCAAGTCACGTGACCAGTCAAATCGCAGCCTGTGTGATTAGAAAATCTGGTTTTAACATATCGCGAGATTATCGCAATTGCGATTAATCGTTCAGCCCTAGTCTCTGGCCATTTTAAATGTATTTTTAATCCATGCTCAGTTGGTTATTACTTTTACCATCTTCAGTGTTTGCCATTGCTTGAGAACATTAAACTCACTGCTGCTGTTCATGATGGTTTTCCATTTTGCACATACTGAGTCTGTCTGGTTCCAGCTATTCGTCATTACTGCTGCTAATTTCCACACGGTTCTTCCATATTTGCTGTGTTTGTTGCTGAGACTCGCTTTACCTTCCATATCGTTTTTAATTTTTTTTGTCCGCCAACTTTTCCCATCGACTTGAACATTTCCATTTATCCCGCCTGCTGACTTTCTAGAACCCCATATCAGTCCCTCCTTTGTTTTTCTCTTTCTTAGTTCCTCCCAGCCTGACAGTCCCTCGGGGCAAGTCCCCCCTGGTGGCCCGTGAGGGTGACACCGTGGAGCTGGAGTGCCTTGTTTCAGGGAAGCCCAAGCCCATCATTCTTTGGTCGCGATCAGATAAGGAGGCGCCCATGCCAGACGGTAGCATGCAGATGGAGAGCTACGATGGCGTCCTGCGGATTGTTAACGTATCCAGGGAGATGACTGGCTCGTACCGCTGCCAGACCAGCCAGTATAATGGGTTCAACGTGAAGCCTCGGGAGGCAGTGGTGGAGCTGATCGTGCAATGTGAGTATAAAACCCCGGGAGTATTCTGTAGGAATCTAAATGTGGTGTAAATGCGTTTTGTCATACAACCTGTTCCAGTATGCTTCAGCATAAGGTGTCCCATTTGTTGCTTTAATCTGTTCTCTTTGTGTGCAGTGCAATTAATCTTTATGGGTTCTAATCTGCTGGGACCAAAATTGAACTTTCACATGTGTCTTTCCATCTACACCCATCCAATTTCCTTCTGAAGGCTGTGAAATGACTTTTCTCCTCTGGTACTCAGGACTAAGGGAAAACTCAAAATTCTGACACTAAAAGAAGAACTATATCTGCTAAGTGTAAAGACAGAACTAATATTAAAAAAAACACAAAGCTCCAGATGTTCATGTCCATACTTTGTACAATCTCTGTTTCTGTTAATGAATGTGTTTGTCTCAGCTTTGTGGGTATTTTCATGTCAAAGAAGAACAAAAGAGGCCATTCTATGACCTCAGGTCTCTATCCCACCCCCACACCACCTCAGCCACTCATTGAAAAATTCCTTCCCCTCCTTTTAATCGCTGACATTCAAAGATGGCTTAAAGGCCAATTAGCGAGCAGCTAATTTATTCCCACTGGTATTCATTTTGTGTTCATTTGTGGACATTTGAAAAGAAAAATTTGAATGAACACCAGGGATTCAAAGCGGTGTCACTATCTCACAGCGCTGGGGATATTTCTCTCTCCTATGAAGACAGAGCGGAAGACTGTTAGGGAAGGAAATGAAAGCGATCCATGTAGGGTGCTTACCATTCTCTGGCAAGTGATTATAGGAATGGGAAAAACTGAGTTTCATAGCTCGCATTGTTTTCCTCTTGGCCTACTTGCAGCAGTTAATCCATACATTCTTTCATTTCAAACTTGCACATGTATTCCCTCCCTTAAAAGGAGCCTGTGCAGCAGCATGTGTTTTAAAATGCTTCGACATAAATGACAGTTAATGTGCTCCCGTTGCTGGGTTTTTGACCTCATCATTAGACGTGTCAAACATACAACAGCAGAAACATGTTCAACAACTTCTAAAGTGTGAAACGATAAAAAGATTTACAGATAAAGCCTAACTGATGTTTTGATTCAAGATGAATTTGACAACGCCACTACAAATCTTTTGATTGAAGAGGAACAAGAGCAGCCCCGTTTTGTGTTTTGCTGACATGGATTAGCACATAATTCTCCCTTTTTTTATTATTTTTTCTAGAATTGTAATGTACTTTTTGCTATGACATTCACGTTCCAGCTTTGCTGTTACCCTCATTGCAGTGTTGAGGGAATTAATGAGGTTTTGATGTGCTTTGAAGAAGACTGTTGAAATTTTTTGAGAGAAGGGGATGAAATGATAATGATTATACTGTGGTGACAGCCAATATCAAAGGTTAGGGGCTTTTCCATGCACTAATGCTGGCACCAAAGAGTAAACAAAGAATTTACACTTTAATATTGCCTTCAGTAATTAGCAGCTCTCAGTGGAACTTGTGCTAAATGCATGTGAGGGTGTTATAGAATGAGCAAATTAGCAAGTAAAGTAAATTTAAGAAGTCAAATAGTATTTACTTTTTAGCAGAAATCCAAATAGATGCAGCAATGGCTGCTGTTTTGTTTACACATAATTGTCATGTTGCTCATGCTCCATATTTTTAATATGTTCAAATTATCTTTTTTTTTTTATACAAAATGTAAAAAAAAAAAAAGATGCTGCAGCATCAACCTCTTGCTCTCTCTCCGCAGAGCCCTGCTCACTGCAATATGCAGCAGGGTCATGATGACCTGCTTCCATTTGGACAGTGACGAGGACATGCAGTGTACTCCGGCTATCATCTTTCTGCTTTTTGACTGAAGCTCCCTCTGCTTTAAGTCAGCACAGTCACAGCTGAGGGAGAAATAAAATAACATAAAAAAGAACATGTTTTAATCAACACAGTTAATTGCACAGCTTTTATGTTTACGTTTTCTGCCAAATTACACGGTGCGTATTCTGTGTATCAGTGTCATTAGCAAAAACAATACGAGGCTCACAATCTGACTATCATAGAAACAACCCACTTACAATAAACATTTTCACTTAATAGTTAACAGATTTGAATGTTATTCACATTCAGGTAAAAAGGTGCATTTGTGATTTACACACATCTAATTGCTCCCAGATCTGTGTTTCAACTTGGGTTCACTTTATATTTGGAGAATTTATAATTTGTATTGGCTGGTTACCTTAACCTTGACAGTTCCATCTTCATCAGCGTTAGATTTTAGAAACTTCTCAACTGCACTAGGATATAGAATTGAGAAATCCTATTCATGGTCACCCAATAAATACAATATTTTATCAATTGAAATTGTTGAAATTGATAAAGGCTAGTTTATTGAAAAAATATAATACTTATAATACGTGTGTTGACAGGAAATGTTGTTCAAGAAAGACTTTTAATTTTGGCAAAAAAAAGTGTCTGATGTAATAAGATTTTTTTTTTCTTTTTGCTTCCTTTCATTTCATTTATGAGTTGTGTTTTGTTTTTATTGTATTTAGATTTTCTTTAGTTTATTTTAATGAATGAATACATAAAAATCAATAAAAGTTGGGATTTTGCAAATTCATGTAATTTACAAGCCTTCACCAAAGGAGATGTGCACTTTACATTGGAGCAGTTTGCCCACAATTAAATGAGGCACTAAAAGGAAAAGCTACACATATTTTAAAAATGCCAGATTCTTAAAGACCAGTGCTGTTCCCGACTGATAAACAGGTCAGAATGGTCCAGTCTCATTGTGGTAGTTAGATTTAAAGTTGCATTCAGGCAAGGTTTGTCTCTTCTGACCTTTAGGCTTGGGAAATGATGTCCTTTATAGTTGCTTTTCACCAACAGTGGACAGAGAATTCTAGCAGCGAATAGCTTTGTTAGTGACACTCAGATGGAAAAGACATGCTCAAGAACCAAGACAAGGATAAACCAGAGCTTAAAGCTTCAACTGAAAAATATTCATTCATTCAATTCATTCTGTTTATGCTCGGGTTTTCTGTATTGGCATATAGTTGCATCATAAGTTGACAAACCCACTGTACAAGACGCATTGAGAAGCACATCCAATCCCACCGAATAATCCCATCGCTTCCTTTCAATTCAATTCATTCTGAGAATGCAATTATTTCTCATTTTGTAGTATTATTTTAATAAAGCATCTTTCTTGCACTACAAGTCTCGATGTCGTACAACACTTTCATCTTTTCTCCATCTTCAAAGCAGAACACAAAATGAAGAGATTTATTTGGGCTTTGGTTATGATAAATATCAATCATTCTGCCGAGTTCTTGTTAAAGACCCAGCTTTGTTTGCCAGACTCTTGTTTCTTATTATCAGCTGGCATCAAAGCTCACATTTTCGAAGCACTTGAGCTCTTGGATTGATTTGACACACTTGGAGTATATTGAGTAAATTTGTCCACCTTGTGTACACATCAGCACATGCTGTTCTCCATGTTTGCCAAATACCGCCACCTTAGTTCATCTCCCTCAGCTTGAGAATTTGTTTCATTAGACACAAAAGCTTGCCCTTCTTTTGTTGTTTGTTCCAAAGGCCTGTAGAAATGCCCCCCTCGCTCCCTCCTCTCTCTTGGCCTGTCTTATGGTGTGTAAGCACAAGCCAATCCCTCTGAGATGCTTTTCTCAGCTGCATTTCCAGGACCCAGCATGAGACGCCTGCCTTTGGTGGTGAGCCATGTGCAAAGCCGCGTTTAGTAACTTGATCAAGGGACCGAGGTACAGTCCTCTGAAGCAAAGAGCATTAGAGGCGTGAAGGAACGACTCTGGCAAGTCAACAGCTTTGATATGTAAAAACCTGCATCTGTGTTGGCTGGCAGAGGCAACACCAGCAGGAGAGGTAAAGGGAATGGAAGGCGTCTGCCTTTAGAGGCATCGTTCTAATAGAATTGCAAAAGCCAAATCCCAGGCTGTGACACCCTAATGTTCTTAGTCAAACTGACTTGGCACGGTCCAGAGGCTTTGAGAGGGGGAGTGAACACACAGATAGAGAGAAGGAAAGAAGTATAGAGTGGTCTTCTGTCCTAGATACTGACATCTGTCAGAGTGACAGTTATCAAGTTCTACTTCGGCCCAGATCCATAGAAATCTTTTTAACTAGGCTGCTCTTTCTGTTCCCCTTCACTTCCTTCATGACACCTGTCTGATGCTACTGAGCAACTGTACCCAGAGCACCTGCTTTGCTTTTCTGACCAAACATGCTCACCAGGATACGGATCTATCCCACTGACTGACTATTAAAAAAATTACATGATTATTGTGTTTAATTAATTTTCGTTTTTCCCCATCTAGAGGACTTGCAATGCTGGCCCCTAAGGCCCACTGTTAAATCAGAGCTTACCGCCAATCCAATCTCAGCTAAATTAATCTTTTGCATTACAGCAAGCCTCTCTCTCGCGCACACACACACCATTTAGGAGATAATATTCATGATTTTTCTTTCTTTTTTTTCTTTTCCTTGAACAATATTGAATTGATCAGCCGCACCAAAAACATAGCAGAAAAGGTCAGTAATTTCTGTTTGTAGCTTGTAGGCAGAAGCCGGCACACGGGTAAGACAGAATAATTCATAACTAAGTCAATGAGTGAGCTAAAACTATTAGTGGATTACCAGCAGTCTTCTCACACCGAAGAATCTACATTGATTACTGTTAACTGTAGATTTTGGGTCATAAATTATAGCTGTATTTTAATAACAATATGATAATGCAGATGGTGCAGGATTCGATTGCAGCACGAGGGAAGGAGAATGTGTTGATGCAGAGCAGCATTCCTCTGCATTATTCAACACAGACTCGTTATAAAACCCATGAATCAGGGTTATCATTTTATATTCTGTATAGATCTGTTCGACTTCCTAATGACAGATATTTTTTACTCCATCAAGACGTGGTGTTGCACCATGTTATTCTATAAAGGTTAATCTCCCACAAGTAGTTTTGTTTACGCACACGGTCTTTGTTTTTCTCTTATACTCCCACATACAGAAAAATGTGATGATATGTGAAAGTGTGCATTTTAAACTGAATGGTGCTCTGGTATGTCACAAAGTACTTCAAGTGATAAATAATATTAATAGTAAAAAATACAATGGCTTCCCAGTATTGTAAGTGTAAAGTATTATTAAATTAGTGTTAATGATTAAAGAACTGGGGAATTGCTAATGACAGTTTTGCATCAATGTATGTCTGTTTACCTCATTGTAAGAGTAAACCAGGTCATGTTTTGCTAATATTTATATGCAAATTCAAACTTTATTGATTATGATCTGGTTACAACAGCACAAAATTTGATAGTTCAAAAGGTATGCTTTGCACTAAATTAGACAGAAATGCTTTATTGATCTTTATCTCTAGTCATTGTGTAAGACACTCAACAAAAGTCTGTAAATCATGCACAAATGCCAGAAAAGAACAAACAAAATGTAAAGTTTAATTTGTGGTCTAAAGGGTATTATGATTAAATGTCCAATTTATTTTCTTTTACCTGCCTTTTTCCTTCCGTGCCACAAAGAAGCTGGTGCTAATCTCCAGTAGTCACTGTTCGATAGGCGGGGTTTATCCAGGGGCGGAGCTAAACTTTTTTTACAAGGGGTGGCACAAGGGGCACCAAGGTGTTTTTTAGGGGAGGGGCACATACAAATAAAGAAAATAACTCTATCTATATTTGAAACTTTAAGAGGGTTGCCACAGATAGTTCCAAATGGCTTCAATTCATATTGAACTGAAATTTGTGATTATAGCTAAGAAGCATCTGAAAAACATACTGAATGCAAATCACAATTTATTATTCAGCCAATTTTAGACATACAATTTTTTTTCTTTCTTCACCAAATTCTAAACACTAATCAGAATTCAAGGTGGCCACAACAGGTAACTTTCAAAGGCAACAATTCTTGAGACTTATTGAGATGAAATTTCTTTCAATGGTCATATACCGATTATCGATGCTAATCCCAAATTAAGCTAACCACTAATGCTAATTTTACAAAGGGCTATAACTCAATTATTTTTAAACATACACAACTAAACAAATTTACAGTAAATTAGTATCAGAATAATTTTAAACAAAATCTAAATTCGAAGTGTGTGTGAAGTGCCTCATTTGTATTTAAAGAGACAGCTCCAAAATGAGTTGCTCTCAGGCACACCTCAGTACAGGAGTGAAAGAGGGGCCTATGGAGCTACAACAACCAGGAGTTTAGACCAAAGCATTGCAGTTCCATTGTATATAGACTACAACTGAATGATTTAAATAAGAAAAGAAAGGATTTAAAAGCATATGTCCCTTTTTTAAAGTGTTTTGATCCTGCAGACATATTTGGATATCACAACAGCAGCCATAAGATCGAGACTGGATTGCAATCGACCTAAAACGCAAACACATGATTGGAGATATCCAAAGCATAATTCATGCATAGTTCAATGTTTGGATGCATTGCGAGAGCGCACGTCGACATGAGACTTAAAAGAATTTGTGTGAAATGCAAAGGGCTGCTAAAATTGGGGATCACACTTTTGGCCATATCACATAAATTTAGTGATGAAGAGTCACTGTGACTGAATCCCTGTTGGCTTTCCAACATTAAAATTAGAATAAAAGCCACCCAGAAAATTCAAAAGAGGTATACTCTCTACTCCTGCTGGTAGTTCAAGCAAACTGGAGTTCGTAGTTAGTTTGACAATAAGGATGATAAAAAAACAACATAGGAAATTGAAAATAGAAAAAAAAAAAGAAATGTTAACCTGATGTATATAATTATTTTTGTCAGCCCAACCTTAATCTCCCACTTAATTACTTCACATATTGAATTCAGACCAAATTAGATTCACAATCAAGAAAATGAGAAGCGTCTTATTTTACTATACGTGTAAAGCCTTTAACATGTTAACATCCAGTTATTTTATTAAAATACAGTCAGTATCAAGACATTCCATAACTGGAATGTTACTCTGCAGAGTTCTGTGGAATTTAATATTATATCTGTTTCAACCTCAAACTCAATCATTTTTTTTGGCTCTTTGTTTGTGTCAATTGTTTGAGTCATGTTTGGAAGTGATGGCTGTTTTTTGGGAAATTTATGTAAATATAACTTTGGCCAATTGTTCTATATTATTAGCACTCAGCAAACTAAACTAAATTATTTTCTACTCATGAAAGTACACATTGGTGTTAAAAGTTTGTGTTTTAAACTAGTAATTTGATAATAAATTAAAATAAATAACACAATTATTTCATTACCAGTCTTTGAAGGCTAAAGAAAAGGAGTGAAAGACGAACCATTATGGTGAGTAACTATTTGAAATTTATCCTGAAATAGTGAGTACTTGCAGGCAACTCAGATGCATTAACTGTAGAGTAAAATAAGCTTTTGTAAGTTTGCCCACAGGAGTTTTCTGCACATGTGCAACAAAAACACATGCAGCAAAAATGAAACTCATTTTCAACAAGGCTGAAGTTAATTTTAAACTTGTCAAGCTGTGTTCCAAAAACACAGGTTCATGCAAATTCCCCTCAGCTTCTTATACACATGGAAAAATGCAAGCATATTTCCCCAAAGTACACACACGTCTTTTTTCAGTGCTTATATCAGTCTGTTGGAACCGTGAGGGAAACAGTCCATGTGCACTAAATGTTGTTTCTCTACACATTAGCACTGCACTATCCACTAGTGGCTGATGATAGATTAGATTTCAGGCAGTATTCAAGCCTTCCCCTCCCCACAGTCTGTCTTCCAGTGGCTCTGAGCTCACGCTAGCTGCTGCTGCGCTAACCGAGGGCGAGCACTGCTCAGGGAATATCACACAGGACCTCTCTGCTCCTTTCTGCTCACGTTTGCCGGGCAGCTGTTTGCACAAGGGGGAGATGAGGCATGTACCCTTGTTTAAAGGATGTTTGGGTTATATAAGAGATTCCATCCACCCCCCACCCACCCCCTCTTGTCTTTTTGAATGGAGCTGCACTTACTGCAATTTCATCTAGTGCCATTCACAGAGGCCGTGGAGCCAGCTGTTATTCACCGTCATACAAAAACCCTCCCATTTTAATGTGATAGGTTGAGATTTTCCCGACTTTCCCACCGGAGTCAAAGATAAGCCTTTGGGTTATGGTAAAAGCCCAGGTTGCTTGAAGGACTGATTGCTGTTTCACTCAGCCGAGATGAAAACCACTCCACTCCCCACCTTTTTTGAGCAACATCGAGTGAAAGAGGCAGACTTCTCTGGGCTTTTTTTTTTCTTTCTTTTTGTCTAAATCCTAAGCCTCTTGGAAGAGTTGTGTTTACTTTTTCCTGTGACCCCCGCTGCTATGATTTATTGTTTTTCACATCAGATTTAATGGTGTGTCATTAATCATAGTAGCTTCTGAGGGAACTGGAGGATGTTGTGAGTTGAAAGATAATTAGCATCGAGGACAAGGATGTTGTTCTGGATGTCAATGCATTATTCTGCATTCAGTCTAATGTTAACAGCCAGTGTATCCCTGTGCAGCTCTCTGGCCTTGTGATTCTGTCCTTCTCTACTGCCCGGGGGGAGGCTAACTTATTTATGTGCAAAAAGAACAGGGTAAAAAAAAAGTTATCCAATGTTAAAATTCAGCAAACCCCTTCAATATTTTAACCCTCGAAAAAGACTGTTGGATCCTTTCTAAAGTATTCCTGATTTGGGTTAATAACATTAATAATGATATCAAATTATAGGCTGTAAATTTTAATCCTTTGCTTATATAATTGCACATTCTATCAGGTTTAGAATGCTCAATAAATAGATTATATTACTGAGTGTGAATAATGTAGAAGATTATGTTGCAGATAGCAGTTTCAATCAGGTAATCAGTGATCTGTAACAGATTACATTTTTCCAATAGACAAAAAAAAACAGCGCAGCATCCTCAGCTCCGACTGCTGCAGCTTGCACCTCTTCTTTACTCTGTAGGAAATTATGCAAATTTTAAGCAATCAAGGGGCTCCGTGTCATTCTCACATCTCCTCTACATTTGTTATTTTTCAAGCTCTGTCTTGACTTTTGTCAAGCATCTGCTCGAGCACATCAATAGCCAAAGTGCTTGAAATGAAATTATTTATATCACAACAGCTTGTACACACATTTAAACCTAAACACATAATCATGCAGATGCTTTGACTAACGCTGAAGTTTGTGCCAAAATACAAACCTCAGACATATTCAACTTTTCACAGACAGAGCTTGTTTGTCATCAAGGTCATTAAAGTGGTTGAATAAATTCTCCACCAGGTTGTCAGTGCAGGAAGAGGGGAGGGTTGTCACACACTCAAAACAAGTTATTAATTTTCCATTTTGAAATCTGGAGGTGCACTTCATCATCCTGTTACCAATGTTCTACGGAGCGGGACTGATTTTCATTCAGAACATTGTTCTCGTTTTTTCTGCAAATTGATTTTCCCACAGACGTTGCCCATCTTCCCGCAATTGTTTCTCATTCTTCATCTGTTTCTAAAATGCATTGATTTTTAGTGCAGATGATTGAAAGTTTATTTACACTATGCTATTTTTTTCTGCTTTTTCCCACGTTTTAGGATTTCACTGTCTTTTTAAATGTTTTGCTTGTTTTAAATAGTAATAAATAGTAATAATTTTTGTTTAAATACTTCATTTTAAATCATTTCTCTGAAGCTATCCCCTGGAAATCATTTAAAACAATGTTTTTGTACTAGAGGAACTTCAGTTTAAAAAACTCATGTTTCTTTTTTTTTTACCTTTTTGTTTCTCTTAATTTATTACCATCCACTTTTATTTACATATTTTTCTATTTCCCATGCTCATAAATCTTTGATATTTGAAGGGGAATTAAAAAGTGTAGCGAACAAGCTCATCTGAGTCTCTCCATTTCCTGCTCAGACCCTCCAACAGTGGAGCCCGTACACATGGAGGTCCGTCAAGGCCTGGGAAGGCCTGTAGTGATGACCTGCAGGGTCCTGCGAGCCCACCCCTCCCGTGTTTTGAGGTTCGAGTGGCTGCTCTCAAACCGCCTCCTCCACGCCGGAGCGTTTGACCCCCAGAAGGATGAGACGGAGTACACCATCCGCAACCTGAATCGAGAAGGCTGGGGCGAGTACACGTGTAACGTCATCAATGAGGCTGGAGCGGGCAAATGCACGTTCCAGGTTACAGGTAAGCAGTATTATTGTATGACTTTTAAACTGTTTAAGTCCTGTCCAAGTCAGGTCTTTGATTTCAGGAAGCTTTGAACATTTGTTTAACCTCAAAAGTGCAGTTTTGTAATAAATGTTGCTGATACAGCGAGTAGTAGTCGAACACAGATCCACTGAGCCTTCAACATCTTCAGAAGACAAGTTGATAAAATAACTTTCAAAAATCTGTAGTGTGTATTGAACCTAAAACTCTGTATTGAACGGTTCCATACAGATACATTTATTGTTGCACCCCTAATAAATATACATTTTCCTATGCTAGTGTGTGAGATTGTGTGCATACACTTGTTTTTCTGCATGTTAGCAAAAGTAAAATGCTGAGGTTTCTATGAAAACTCCATTGGAATTGTGCAAATTCAGCGAGCTCAAAAAGCAGATTTATATTTATGAAAAATCTCATCTATGATCCTAAAGGAAATGTTCAAAACAAATGCATTGCGTCTGTAGAATGGTGCAAGTTTACTGGTTGAATTTGTTCCATTTTAATGATCTTTCCATATTAACCTCAATGTTTTCCTGATAAACATATGAGCTAGGCCCACTTCAACAAATGTGCATTTGTAACAACCTTTAACTAGGAAATGGTCTATTCTTAAACTGAGCATCTGAGTTTCACAGTTGAAGGAAGATGGAGGGGAAATAATTTTTTTCATTTCTTACCCACAACATGGAAGAAAGTTGCCATTTGTATGACATACTTGTACTTTAAGTTTCATTACCATCATTTCAGGATAGATTTATAAAAGGTGAGCCTACGAAAGACCTGTCCAGAAGAATTTACCTAACTCTGTTTTACAAAAAAACATGTTTTATTTTGTCTTTAAGGTACATATCTATATAATTAATTATGTGTGTAAAACCATCCCTATTTAAAATATCTGTCCAGTCTTCCTCATGTGTGTCACAGTCTAACAGCATACAGCACATGTCTGACTGTGTTTTTGAGTCATCTGTCTGTATCTTTGCTCTTATTCTGGCTAATTTTCGTGACTATCGCATGACATTTAGGTGCTCATTGATTAATCTCACAGTGACCTTTAAGAACACATCTTTAGAGCAACGCAATGATTTAAAAAAAAAAAGAAAAAGTGTAAGAACTATAAATAATTAAAGCATAATAAAATGTCTTTAAAACATAAAATAGTAGGCTATAAAGGGATTTTGCTTTACATTCAAAAGGTCAAAGATTTACATCATTGTTCTCCTCGACTTTATATTTACCTCTATAGTTTAAGCAGGGAGGAGGAGTATAAGATCACATTGATGAGTTTACAAAGCATCTCTGAAACATATTCAAATATTTAGAAACAGTGCCAACAACAATGTTTTTAATATTTATCTACATTTCTATACATTTTTTTTTATAATATGAGTCTGAGAAGATGTGACTTTAACGACAACTAAAGGATACAACTGCATTTTTTTTTTTGCCTCAGACTCAAAAAGTCCATCTTGTAGTTGGTTGTTATGACAGGGCCAAATGAGTTTGGCCACACCGAGTGACCCGCAGGAACTTTGGCCAAGGTTTCAATCTCCCAGACCTCCCATTAGAGCCAGGAGCTGCAGGGTCACAGGATGAGTATTTGTCACTTTGATCCTTTGCCACTCAGGTTGCTCTCCTCTTTGATTCTGTTTTTCCCCCATCTCCTGCTGCTCTCCAGTCTTACCTTTTCATCACTTTATTTTTCTGTCTCCTCTCTGTCTTTATTTTGTCCGTGTTTCCTTTTTCCCCATCCTTCATCTGTCTCTTTGTAAAGCCTCTCTTGTCCATGCTCGCCTGTGGGAAGGGAAGTGGACAATCACCTGTGTGTGTCATAAATCAGTCCTTCCTGGGAGAGACAGAGGCAGATTTGTTTTTCTTAGCGGGGCTCAGAGTTTGCCTCTTATTTTGTTCATGCTGCCTCCCTCCTCTTACTTTCTTTCTTCCTTTTTCATCCCCCGTTCCCCGTTGCTTCCCTCCTTTCGCCCAGCGCTCCAGATTCCTACCATCTGGACTCAGTAGTTGCCAAAGGTGTGGAGGCTTTTTCAGTAACCCCCAGAGTGCAAGAGCACGGTGCAGAAAATCCACTTTGGTTCCCTCCATCATCTATGAAATCTGCTGTACACTGTTCCCCTAACCCCAGCTCTTAGTCCTGAAGATTTTTCAATTTTATCTGAAACTCAATAGCCATGATATCAGCACCACGGTGTGTGGCTGAAATGAGCAATATGCTGCAGAGAGAAAAGAGGCGAGAGCGCTTCTTCAATACATGAAGTTCATCAGAAATCCGTTCTGGCGCATGCAGGTTGGTGGAATATTGGTTTACTCATTTTAGATAATCCCTCACCGCTCCACCGCTGACTTCTTCCTGGGCTCTGTTGATGTGTAATAAACACATCAGTCAGGAGTTTTGGCCCGCAGCCACTAAAACCCACAGACCCACTCATCATACCACACTCAACATAGTTGTTTCCATGCCGACAGACACACACACAGATATCGAGCAGCAAGTAGTTTGTGCCAGAGGAGAGCGTTTGTGCATGGATGCTCATTTTCCAAGCCACTGGGACATCTGTGTGTTGGCTCTAATGACCAAGTTGGCCATAAATTGTGCCATGGGAGAGACCCCTCAGAGGAATGTAATGTGTACCACTGAGCTTTGGCCTGGGCTCTCTGCCACTGAAAACCCAGAGATTTTAACCAATCCTCTCGTCAGCCGAGACTAAACCACTGGAGGATTGTCTGTCCTATTTTAAGTCGTCATGCTGTCTTTTCATTGTTTTACTGTTTTTTTTTTCAGTGTCAACCAATAATTAGACTGTTAATGTTTTTTTGACAAAGCTGTGAACAAGTCAGGTCACACAAAGATTGGACTTTATTGTCGTAGTGAATCTTCACCCTTATGAGGATTCAATTATACTTCTTATAACAAAAATTATAAGGGAATTCACAGGTTCTTTTGTTTAAGGAAACAAACAACCCCTCTGTGTAAATATGAGACCCCACAATAAGATGGGGGTGACTCAGTGACTTTAGTTGATCTAATAATAGAGATCATTTATTTACAGAATCAAATAAATCACTTATTGTGGATAATCAAACTTCCTATAAAGAGTTGAAATCAACAACAATTAACATGCGTCCGAGTTAATTATCATTACTTTGACAACTTTATCAGGAACAACAAACTCCAGGCTTAAGGTTTTAAATAAACCATTGTTTGTGGCACTTTTTCTTAAGTTTTGGCAGGGCATAAGTTGAGGGTAAAGAAAAGGGGGAAAAGGAGGATGTTAGTCCAAACTTTGAGCTTAACAATATGTGAGGAGCCAGAAATGGACACATGTGTCTCCCACTCGATTCAGCCGGACACCGGTACGCTAATCAAACAATCTGCCTTTACCTTTTAGATGACTTCACTGTCAGGTCAGGCATTGAGGACTTCTCCTCCAGGTCAGCAAGAGATTCCCGTCAGGTTCAGCTTACTTCCCGTTAAACCTCCTGTGTTTTGATTTACAGCGTCTCCAGATGTCTGCCTCAGTTCAGAGGGAGAGTCAAAGCCGATCGGGTCCTCTTTCCAAAATAAAAGACAGCTCTCAGAAGTTTTCAAACAAAACTTTGTGGAAGCCTTAAAACTGGTTGTTTTGGTCTTGATTAATGATACCATGAACCTGTGGCTAAGATCTGCTCATTGGCATGTGAGCTCAGATCTTATCACCGAACGCTAGTTTTCCTGAGGCAAAACCAGCTCATCTTTGTATGGAACAAAGATGGTGTCTGAATATTGAGAGGCTTGTCCCGGAGTCAGTTACTATAGGAGAGGTTACTAAAGGACGTGCCCTCGAATTTAGTGTTAGTAACAGGTGGATTTTGAAGTTTAGTCTAAGAAATTGCAGTCTGTCTGGTAAACATCTGCAGTTACATAAAAAAAACAAGTTACGGCTGTGCTATTCCCAGTCTTTTGGCTGGATTAATTCTAAATGACAAGGAAATGTGTTTTAATGAAATACTGAAGTGAATGATTTAAACCAAATAAAGCTTAAGATATTTGTCTAAGATTCAAGCACAAATAACTATATACAGTGGTATGCAAAAGTTTGGGCACCATGACAGTGACAATATCCCCAATTTGAGATTTGAGCAATGCTTGCGTCCTTCTAATCCAACTAGATCACTCTTAACACACCACACAAAGCAGGAATATCTCACAAGATTTTCTTTAGAGCCATCATGATATTCAGGGTGTTCTTAAGACTGTCATACTAAAAAAATGTACAAAGAAACAATTATTTTATTCCATTACATTTATCTTATGGTTTTCTGTTGTAATTAGGACTAAATGACTAAATCATTTTGTCTGAATTGTTATTTTTATTTTTTATTTTTTTTAGCCCTACCATCTGTATTCATTAAAATATCTAAACATCTAAAACTCTGACTTGACCAGCAGTAGGTAGCAGGTTCAGTTTTGTGTGTTTAACTGCCTTGTTTTATTTTACAAAAATGTTTTACTTTTTGCTATTTTTGTTTTTATATTATTTTTCTGCAGCACCTTCTTTAATCTTTTATTCGATTTTTTTTCTTGTTTCATTTATCTCATTTTAAATGAGTATATTTCGTTCTCTTCGGCTTTTCACTTTTTTTATTTAGAGATTTGTGTCTGTTTTATCATTTTTCCTGTCGTTTGATGAGCAAAATAGACTTTACCTTCAAACCTATTCATTCCTTCAAAGCAGGGTTTTATAAGCCTAATCAACACAGGTCTCTTGTGGAGATTCAAGCTTTTAGTTCTGATGGTTTTATGTAACTTTTTTTTTTCGCTCTTTTGGTTTGTGATCAGTTCACAGGGATTGAACTTGACCTGTGCAGCACAGAAGATGTTGAAAAGACTGCAACTCAAACAAGTTCTGACACTGAAGCTTGTTGGTCAGAATAGGAAAGAGGCTGTAATTTATGTAACTGTTGATCAAACTGTCAGGTTTGAAGGGCAGATAATATGTACTGCTGTGTTCCTGCCTTTTTATTCTTTTTAATTTTCTATTTTTCATGGTCTACTATTATTATCAGAACAGTATTTTTCAGAATTATTGTTATAGAGCAGCAATTTTCAGAGTATTATCAGTCAGAAGTAGATTTTTATCTTAGTTTTTATAAGCTAAAGAGAGTATAACTTGAGCAAGAATGTGTTAAACTATAAAGCAATTATTTAGATCTATTTAAGTGGGGTTCTGTGGAAAGATTAGGAACAAAATAAATATTACATATTATGTTGAACACTCTTTAAACAATCTCATTTTAGGAAAATAGTTTAATTCTGACTGAATTAAGGAGAATGGCTGGTCTAACCTATAGGCCAAACTGCAAAATATGTTTTAGAAATCTTTACAACACTGTCAGTTTTGCATTACATGTTTATTCTGGCAGAAAATGTCTGATATTTTTTGCTGGAGGTTCCTTAGGATGCTCTGAAAGTGCTACAGCTAGCTGCTGCTGTGTATGCAAATAACCATAGAGTTTTGTGTTAGGAATGCAAAATGGACCAAAGAATCTTCAAGCTACCTCAGTGTTGTTCTGCAGACTTTCCACTCAGGGCTTTTGGGAAATATTTACATGCAGACGGATGAGTCATCTGCTCATCAGGTGGACCAGGACCAATGTCGGGTAGTGAAGAAATTAAGATATGTGGTGTACAGCCACCTTTAATAACCTTCTTTTTCATGAAACTATTGTTCAAAAAGGCCAAACAGACCAGTCTGTTTTTATGTGTCTGTTCATAAATTACAGATGAAGCCAGTCTAGTTCAGATGTGATATTTTAGACATCAAGTGAGCATCATAGAACCGAGCACAACTTAGCTGCATCCATGTGAAGCACAATGCAACACAACACTAGGGAGACAGATGTCCCCATGGTATAACGTTCAAACACCTATTAAGCTAAATGCATATGCTGGGCGTCATTATTGATTTTCCCTCAATAATAAATCTATCTGTTTAATTCCAGGACTGTATCATCACACAGACCACATCATCACTTCATCCAATGATATAGCCACAAAGCCAGCTTACCTTTTCATATATTTACCATTTCAACTCTGTTACTACCTCGCTTTGATGAACAAATGAGCATCAGTAGGTGTTTTTGCATATCATTAGCCCTTATGGCGCAGGTTCACCCCAATTTCTGGAACCCAGAGAGCTGTGGTTCTAATGAGGCCTGGCTGCTCAGCACGATTAGACGTCAGCCACTGCTGCTCATTGATTGGTTCACTGACTGGGAAGGTTATGTCACATAGAGTAACTTTATGTGAATCGTTTGCATCAACGGTAATAACAAGCTAACAAAAAGCTAACACTAGCCTTACCATTCTCTGTCATCCTGCCCTCTCGTCTTAATCATCTTATGGTAAAATCTGCCATTTTTTCTTTTTATTCCAACAGGTTCTCAATGTTAGAAAAACATTTTTAATAAATAATCTGTTTTGGAATTTAAAATATATATATTTGGTGTCCTCTTGCACCAAAAAAAACATTTATACTTTAAAGTTTAGAAGTGACTCTTTTAAAAGTTTAGTTCCATTTCCTCATTGTGGATTGGTTTAGTCCAAGTGTGCATTTGGTTGTGTTACTTCTGCTTTTAAACCTTTAAACTCTCACAAGTCAACACAGGATTCAGCACATGGTGGTGCAGAGTGTTTCCCCTCAGATGAAAACATGTATGTAAACCCTTAAAAAGGAAACTAAAATCTGCAAATAAGGTCAACTCCCTGCCTGAAGGCCTTTACTGAGCTGTTATAAATCATTGCATTGGTTCTGCTGTTATAAACAGGATTTTAAGGAAATCAATTAGGCCCTTGGTGCTTTATATTTGATGTCTCCCACCCAGAGTTTTCCATTTTGGGCAGTGTTAGTGGGTGTGGTAATGTGCTTTACCACATGTGATGCCTGATCAGGAAATGAGTCCAACTTGCTTCATTGTTCATGTATTTTTTAATCAGTTTTGGGGAAAAAAGGTCCCACAGAGTATGATTAAAAAATTACTTTTGAATTATTATTTTTTTTAAAGAATATAAGTTGATATAAAATCTAGTTTAAAAAATAACATACATTCTAGTTTCATGTTTCTAAATCAAATTATCTGTGGGAATAAGTCTGTTTAATTAACCTTTCGTAGCTTTGCTCTGCTGCAAATTATACTATCTTCTTTTCCTTCCCTTCACTATCTGTCTATCTTCTGGGCAGACTTGTCTAACACTTAAAGTACAGCGTGCTGTAAACACAGCTGGCTCTATACAGCAAAACAGTGCCAAATTAGGTGCAGACAGTAATTATCCCTGCATTGTTTCTCCTCTCTGGTTTGTCTCAGACAGACGTAGAGGCAGCCTGTGTGACGGCATCATCAGTTATATCAGTTTGGTTTAACCAGCAGAAGACTGCCAGTGACCTTTCCAGGCGCATTTCTTACCTCCGCCCAAAAAGATGAAGTATTTGTATATAAATTATGCTGTTTAATCACCAACTTTGTTTCTCTTTCCAGTGCTTATTTGTTTTTCTCTTTGAATGA
The DNA here is from genome assembly GCA_031762495.1 of Anablepsoides rubrolineatus. Lineage (NCBI taxonomy): Eukaryota > Metazoa > Chordata > Actinopteri > Cyprinodontiformes > Rivulidae > Anablepsoides > Anablepsoides rubrolineatus. Next base: position 6,701,205 of record JARVGW010000086.1, on the reverse strand, counting down.
TTTTTATCAAAATGATGAATGAGTGTTATTTTCCACCAGATTACAATTTAAAATATATATATTTTAAATAGTGTTATCCACCGTAAAGGCCAAGAAATCTGCAATAGGCTGCCAAAAACACTATTAAGCTGATTTATTGTCTAAAATGCAAAACAAAACACAATATTTGTACAATTTTGACATGTTGGACTATTAAGAGAATTGATCAAACCAGTCAGTTTGTGAGAAACCTCAGATACTTTACAAAAAATAATTAAATGCTGGTTCTGTTTGCTCATAGCTTGTTTTCACAGTTTTGATTACTATATATATATAGTAAGTATATATATATATATATAATAGAAAAACTTAAAATCTTCATTTGATCCTCATAGGTCATGCATATCTTTTGTAGTTAAAAGTGTAATATTTTTATATCATGCAGGTTTATATTTTTATGTTTGTTGGTTGTTTTAGATTCATTGTTTTCTCAAGTTTTATTAAACAAAATCATTGCAAAACTTTCAGTCCAGTGTAGATTATAAGGTGAGTTTTATTAGGGTCCTCTTCACCTGCATCATAAAGGCTGATTCATGATGTTGCAAATGTTTTTTTCATTACATTCCCTACACTTTTTGTTCAAACAACCGAAACAGTGTTTTGAAAAGCCACAGCTCTGGTAAACACATCTGTTTATGGCTTCGACCCCTGTTGGGTTTATAGGAGAGTATTTACTCATTCAAACACAGATAAGATCCATTTTTCTTTTTGTTTTTTCAGAGACAAACAGTGGTTATGATTGGGCTCTATAGCATTTATTTTTTTTAATTATAATTTTTCTCAAAAGCTTTCTTGATCTTTAACTCTTCAGCCGGACCTCCACTTTGTTCACCACTCAACTAGCTTTCTAACAAACACAAAAAAGCCTTAAAAAACACTTATGTTGACCTATTAACTATTTTTTGTGAGCACTATTTGTTTGTTTATTTATTTCCCACATAATGATAAACCTGAATGGAAGTTATATAGTGTTCATATTCCTTGTAATGCATAGCAGTGGCTTGTTGTATTTAGGCAAAAATTACATATTTAGTTAATTATGTAAGTTTTCAATAACTGTGTTATACCAGCCTTGGTGGCTCAGAGGCATAACAGCAGCTGGTTGACTTCAGCTTTGGCTTGGTCTTTTTCCTTAGGTTTTTCATGAATCACTCAGAGATAGCAAGAAGCCCTCAAAGTTTTGACACAAAGTGTTTTATGAAAATAACCTATAGCATAAAATGACACCAAAGATCCTTCATTTATTTACTCCACTTTCTGCAGGTCTTACTGTGAAAGTAAAAAATCTAAAAGGCTTTTGTACGTTAAATGTAATGCATTAAATACATAATAAATTATTATAAGAAAAATAAATTTAAAGTTAACATTAAACTTGCAACACAAGTTGCATGAAACACAAACTTTTTGATGAAGCTCCACACATTTTTTTTTTTTGCTTTTGTGTCAACTAACAACAGCATCTCCTTTGTGTTTCCCATTGAAATCGTCTTTTTTGTCTCGTTTTTGTCCTTTGATAAATATCCCCAGATAGATGTAGGACAGACACAACAGCAAGGTATTGAGGTGAATTTCTGTTCTGTCACTGGAAGGTCATCCTGTAAGCTTGTTTCTGGATCTTGATTAAAATGCAGTGCCCTTACTGAGCCTTCTTCAGCTGTCAGAAATCAGCTTCCACACAGCACATAGCAGGCTGAAACCTTGAAAGTTTTTTTTTTTTTTACAGCATGCCACAATTGTGTAGAAAATAAATCCTCACAGATTCTAACAAGTGAACAATATTACTGAAAAGAAAAGCCTGGCAGGGTTTGCTGGTAAAGCAGATCTAGCTTATGAATAGATACTTTTTCCTGGCAGGCAGCCTGAACATGTTCCATACATATTTATAACAAAGCACATCAATGGCACATGCTTTGATTTAAAATTATGAAAATTGTTTGTTGTGTAGCGTAAGCTGAAACTTTTTATCTTTTAATAAAAACAAAAAAACAGAACTGGAACACAAACCTTTAACAATGTAGTGTCTTGAGCTAATTCATTATGTTTTAACTTTAAATTGCTTCAAAAATAATCTCTACAAGTTTATATTAAGACATTTTCATGTGTGCAAAGTATTCAAAAGAAAACCTGGTGTTAGATCTGGATAGTTACATAAACATTAAATAAAAATCTTAGAATTGCTGACCTAATTGGTAACAGTTAAGTTTAGCTAAATGCCTTTTATTGAGTTTCTATTTAGTAAAAAAAAAAAAAAAATGCTATTTGCTAACATGTAAAGCTGACTAATTGGTAACAACCCTGTGATGTCACATCACAGTATCAAAAAGACAGGAAATATGCTACAGTGGTTACAAACCAGTGTTCTGTATGAGGTATGTTTAGTTTTATTAGTTGAAGAATACATATTATTTACTTTGTGAATAAAGGTGAAGTTCCAAACCTTAAAAACCTGCAGTCTTTGTTTTGTTTGTGTTTGTTGTTTTGGTCACATAGACTGCAGCTTCTTGTTTACGAACAGCATCTTGTTATCAAGGTTGGTGCTACTAGCTAAAATGTATGTGATGAAATGCAAAAGTCCATCTTCGATTTCAAACAGATTAAGCTGATGTGAAGGTTGGATGCTCCTCCAGATTTTGTCCTACAGGACATAATTACATTTGCAGGACAAAGCATCACTCAATAAGTAGTTTTGTGGTGACTTCAAAAAGCAATATTTAGATTTCAGTGATCATTTCTTTAAGCATGGTTCATGCACAAGGACAACAAACTCTACCAAGGTAGACTTGTTTAAAAAATAGTTTTTAAACCGCCAAAACAACTTTCTTGTCACATTCTGAATAATGATCAAGGAGTATTTTTCATCTGTTCATCTATTGTTTGTATCTGCATGTTCCAGTTCAGGGCCACAGAACTGACGACTATTGAGAGGTGAGAAACTCCTGGGACAGCTTGCCCATCTGGGGCCACAGAGGCGACTAAATATTCTCTCTGTAGATTAGAATAACTGTCCTCATTGGTCCTTGTGGGTCTGCAGATGGCCATAGAGGCCAGGACGTATTCTTGTAGAGTAGAAGCAGAGGTCAGCAGTGCAGCATTTTTTCTAATAAACACTGCATTTAGCTAATTCTTCTCTAGTTGCAAGGCATACATGGTTTATATTTGTTTTAATCTTATCAATGTACCTCTGTTGTTGACCACGTTTTTCTAGTTGAGTATAGGGAACTTGCTTTGGGAGATGAGAGTCAGGCATGGTGATAACAATGCCTGTCCATGAAGCTGGATTTTGGGAGGCACTGTTGGTAGTTTGTGCTCTAGTCCTCCCAATTAATCCTGAGGATTTTGCACATGCATCGCTAATGATGTGCCTTTTAGGCAGTTACGTTTGCTGTATGGTCTAATCTTTTGAGGAATGGATAGCAATGCTGCATTGTATACCAGGACTTTGTTCTTTGCCAGGAGGTCATGGTTCTCAAAGAGTCTTTCCCTTAGCTTTAAGTAAGCCCCATTGGCACTGCTAAGATGGTGATGAATTTTATCAACAGTCAGCTTTACATGACAGGAGGCTACCAAGATATAGAAAATGGTCCACATTTTCCAAGACAGTGTTATCAGTGGAGATTTTTGAGGGCAAAGATTATTGCTGCTTGGAGGTGGCTGAAAGAAGACTTGGGTCTTTTTTTTATAATAATGGAAATGTTAAGCTGTTTGTATGCCTTTCCAAAGGTGGACAAAATCCACTGTAGGTCCTCCTCTGAGGGGCCTGCAGAGGCATTGTCATTTACATGCTGCAGCATCATAATAATAATAATGCATTTTTTAAATAGTCTCTTTTAGGACTTTCAATAACATTGTACAGCAAGAAACATATCAGTGAAAATTATAGCAACAATTAATGTAATGAAAAGAACAACTATGCATTAAAATGGCAAGTATACCAAATGGCATTAAGAGGGCTAGGCTAATCAAAAAGTGTTCTGTTTTCAGACCAGTCATGAACACAGGAAGAGAGGGTAGTGAGTTTCAGAAAGCCCTAATGGATAATGTTTAGTTTGACCTTTTACATAAAAAAATATTTCATGGTTCTGTACATAATTTTGAGGAAAATTTTAATAAACATTTACTCAAACACACACTTAGGAACAACTGAAAGGTGAGAAATAACCTAGCATGCCTGTTCTTTGTATGTGGGGGAAAACCAGAATACCTGGAAAACCCAACATATAAACCAGTAGAAAATATAAACTCAACACATCAAGTCAACACTGTTTACAAAGTGCTGACTATCTAAGTAAGCATGTATTTTATGATAAACAAAGAGTTAATTGATATCCAATGTGCTTGCTGCAGGTAAAGCCTACCCTCCAGAGTTCTATTATGACACCTACAGTCCTCTGTGGCAGGACAGACCCAGAGTCTACGGCTTCAAGCTTCAGTGGACCCAGATGAACCCCAATGCAGTGGACCGCATTGTTGCCTATAGACTTGGCATCAGACAGGTAGGTCTGCTCACAGTATCCTGTTTGTCCTTTAAGGCTGTTATTCTGTGTCCTCTGCTCACATGCAGCTTTGCTGCTGCCACAACATGAGTTTTAAAAGCCTAAAATGTTTCCTTCTACAACAAGTATAACATCATGTCCACTTTTCAGCCTCCTTTCAAACAAAGAGTCACTTTCTGTGCTGCAGCTGTAAAAGCAATTCCATTGGCCAAATACAGTAAGTCACATAATAAAAGACTTTGATTGTGCTTACTTGCTGTGACCTATTGACCGAGCCACATGTTATGCTTTTTTTTTGTCTATTGTTTGTCTCATTAGGCACTATTGAGGCTGTAAATGAGCCTTTGTGGGCTTTGCAGTATTACAGAGCTCCTGTCAGGAGCAGTTTGTTGATTGTACATTGCAGTTTCTTTAAACGGTTTCTGTTTTGTGTGGAAGTGGAACCCCCGTAGTGAGAATTAGCGAGCACAACTCTTGTTTTTTTTCTTTTTTAGTAAACTGCAGACGACAAACAGAGTTGATGGATGGTGTGGTTGGGTTTTGAAGTAGACCATTGGGGTTTTTCAATGGCTGTTGCTAGTGCCAGTTTTTCTTAAAAGTCAAGGCAGTTGATGGTGAATTTTTGAAGCAAATCTGTTTGCTTTTGGTCCATTAGTGTGTTACAACTCACTGGCTCAAAAGGAAGTAACACAATGAGACTACAAGACAACATGGTGAAGTCAACTAGAAAAGGGTTTATTTTAACTAAAAGGCAAGTTAGATAGGGAGGCCAGTCATAGATATGTATATAACTAGATAGGTCATATCGGAGTTTCTGGTGTCCTCACACAGCGGCCATTTTAAGAAGGTATTCTGGCATGTGTGGAATGTGTGTGT
>JARVGW010000086.1:6660507-6674289 GCA_031762495.1 Anablepsoides rubrolineatus | reverse complement strand
TAGTGTACAGCGCTTTGGGGTCCGGAAGGACTTGATAAAGCGCTATATAAGTTCAGTCCATTTACCATTTACCATTATTCAGAGCTTTTTTAGTTGTTGAACTAAGTAGGATTTTTTTTTTTTATAGCACTGAGTTGTTTTCATTTTTCCCAAGAACTTTTTACACCAGCAGTTTAATAATGCACCATATTGTTTTCAGGATTAAAAAAAAACATTTTTAAACACTTGACTCAGGCCTCATTCTTAATTTATTCTAGTCCTTGTTCTCCCCCCATATTCATTACCGTCATTCTTGATGCAAGTGAAATTATCTGTTAGTGCATGTGGGTTTTTTTTTTCCAGTAGCAGTAGTAAAGTAGCCTCGGGGCCTGCTCACTGCTCAGCTTGAGTTCCTCAGTGCCGGCAGAGACGTTGCTTGAGCAGACACATTAATCTAGACTGAGGCACAGGGAGTCAGCCAGGAGGAGCTGCAGGTAAGGAATGTGACAACAAAAAACATACTTTCCTAACTGCAGTGTCGGAAAGAGGAAGGCAGAGGGGAGCGCAGGAAGGATTTGGGAGGAGGAGGCGAGGGGAACTGTGGAGTGGGAGTGGGGGTGTGGGGAAGGTTGAGAGGGAGCAAAGCAGAGACGGCAGGATGGAGGCAGAGTTTTGTCAGAAAACTCTGGCTCTTCTTCACAGGCCCGAGGCTGTCAGTTGTCACTTAAAACATTTTCTCTGCAACAGCCCGGATCATTTCCTGCCCCTCTGCAGGTTTGTGCTGCGTTCTGCAGTCTGGTGTGAATTAGGTAAGAAGCACCGAATGCTGGGATACGGGCGTCTTTGACACAAACAATTATAACAACTAGGGTACAAAATGAAATTGCATTTCTTTTTTTTCCTTACAAGGTTTGTCAACTTTCGCTTTTGTATATTTATCTCCCTTTCCCTCAAGCAACATACATTTCCATTAGCAACGTAATAATAAACAGAAATCACTTCTTGTACTTCTGCTTTAAAAAAAAGACCATTTCCATTAACACCGCAATGCTCCTCCACTCTTCACTACATTTTCCTTTATTGGAATGATTTGTTATTACTCACTTTAATTGGCTGGATTAAAATCCATTCCCCTCATGAACAGGAGGGTTTCATAAATCACACACAACAACACGATTTTGTAGTAAAGCTGATGTCTGTCGTCTGTTCGGCCGGTCAGCAATCGATCATGAAAATACCCATGAATCTTCTTGACAGGTTAAATGGTATTTAAGCCGCAAAAAATGAAGTGCCAGCTAACTGGCTCATGCAACTCTGCATGATATCTTTGACCGTTCTTTGTTCACCACAGCAGCGGCCTCCTAAATCATCAATGAGGGAAGCGTTGAACCGTCCTTTAGGTGGACAGAATGCAAACGTTTTAACGGTTGCAAGTCGACCGTGTTTAAGCTACAAGTTTCCATAATGACGGTTTTGAAAACACAGACAAGATGCTGCTAAGAGGTGATTAGCTGCCACACTTGTGATTACCACTCATTTTATGATTTATTGGCTTCTAAATGGAAGTATGAAACAGGCTTAGCTTTCTAAATGGAAGTCACCTTGGACAAGAGCATCAGCCGTGTCGGTAAGTGGCGGTAATGATAAGCAGTTGCGTTTATAAGCTTATTAATGTGATCAGGCGTTCCTCCTAATCCTATCTTTTACATTAGATAACAGTCTGAGAATGACTGCTGCCACCTTTTCCTCCTCAGATCCCAGACATTTATTTCTCTCCCTCAGTAATCAATGAAATATATAGCAGATGATTGCTGCAACACTGAGACAGTTTTATATTTTTCCAGCGTTTTGATATGAGATGTTTCCATCTCTGAGCATTTTTTTCTGTACGTATGTTTTCTTACCGCTTTGGCACACAAGGAAATGACAGCAAGATGAAAAGGGTAAAATGTAATAAATGCTTGTGCATCATATTTTGCAGCCTACAGTGAAATACACAGAAATTAGACACTGTTTATAAGAGTGCACCAGATGGGGTGCTCCTACATGTGTATGTGTGTGTTTGTTTAATGAGTGTCTCCTGTAATGACAAACAGCTATAATATTTTGTACTAATGATTGTATTTGGCAATTCTCCTTCACAGCTCCCATCAACCCTCACCTGAGTAAGTACCATGCTCTCATTTTGCCTCGCTTGTCTGCTTTTTGTCTGTGAAAACAGTGGGGGGGTCTAAATCCCATAGAGAAGTGACAATCTACATGACTCTAAGTAGAACAAACTACAGACTGGAACATGCATTTACTGACAAAAAAAGCATTAAGCACCCAGACAAAATGGTGAAAATTAAATGGAACTACATGTGTTGAAGGCTTGTGTGGCTGTATTATAATGATTACAGTATCAAAGCAGCATTTTGACAAAGGTCTTAAAGCTGCAGCATCCTGTCTTGTGACTAGTCGAAGCTCAGCTGGTGTTACCAGGTCTCGACATGCAGCAGATTTGAGTCTACGCCTGAGCTAATCACACATATGTTTTATAGGGGTATAAATGTGGCTGTCATGTCTCCTGGTCACAACTCCAAACTCCTCCACCTCTGCTGTGGGGTAAATGGCAGCTTACATATGGAGCGGTGAACCTGTGGTCCAGCTGATGTCAGAAGTGGTGCAGGATGACATGAGATGTTGTAAACAGTCCAATACATGTTTCTGGATAGCAGGTGCAGATGTCACAAAGTTCTGTAGTGCTTGATGTACAATCCTCCCTACAGTCTTGTGCAACCTGGGGTCTCATGTATCAATGGTGCACACACACACACACAAAAAGGTTTCATGTGCCAGGTCTCGCACAAGTCGGGATGTATCAAAATAAACGTTACATGTATTTGTACATAATTATATGGACATTTTACCTGCCCTGAAAATATGTGGACACCCACAGTTTTAAACCACAAAGTACTGTATCTCACTTACATGCACAGAAATATGACTCCATTCTGTTTTCTAGATGCAAGGAAGCTGAACAACGAAACTAAACTACATTTAACCTCAGACAAGAAAACATAAAACACACCTCAAAATGTAAAAGAAAAATAGAAAACAAATTAATTCCAATGTAAACTAAAGTTTCTTATATTTTTGTCACCTGTAGATGTAAACACATGTCGGTGACCACACACATGTGAGGCACACAGACAGCAGAGGAACATAGTGTGTTTGAATTGTCTAAGAGAGTGTTTTAAAAAGTAAGGGGCACATCAACTATTTAATAAATAAAGCTCCAAGTTTTACCAAGTCACTAAATTCCTCTGTGTTTACAGAAATTATTGCCCCTTTTCCACTAGTGCCACTTAGTGTAGTATCGGTACGGTTCGGTACGGTACGGTCCCAAGCCATTTCCATTAGGCCGGATTCTTGGAACCAGCCCTTTTTTTTAGTACCTACTTTGTTGTGGTTCCAAGTGGTCCCAGACGACACCAAAATCTGACTGTTCGTCACTGATTGGCTAGGGGGTGGAGTCACTGGTTGCGTTTGAGCTGCCTTTACAACAACAGCTCGAGGCGCCATTTTTTCAATTGTAGCAGCGTCAATTGTCATGTTTCCATCAAACTTTAATTTGAATTTTTAGCAAATGTTTAAAATTTTCGAACTTATTCTGCAAACATGTTTCCATCTCTCATTTTGCGCATTACCTTTTTTATTGAAAAACCCCAAAACCACCTCCACAAACCGCCCAAAACACACCCACTGGAACCGGACTGGAACGTCAATGGAAAAGCACCCAAACTGACCGTACCGACACTACACTTAATGGCACTAGTGGAAAAGGGGCATATGTTACTAAAGACATGCAGGAAGTTGGTAATGTCCCAGCCTCAAAAATGTGACAGTGACAGATTGGCAGAGCAGTTTAGTTAATCCATTGACAGCTGGACATGTTTGCATCTATTTCACATGTTTTAAATGGAGGCATGTCAGGGGATGTGTCTCAGGTGAGCTCAGTTCCACGTTTGTTGGGATGCAAGAATGAAAAGAAGGGCAGAAACATGCGTACGCACCATTTGATTCATCTGAATATTTCTGTGCGTACACCAACTTTCAGTATGAAAACTGTGTACTCTGTGATACACGAAGCCCCAGAACCTTCACAACTTGTGTCTCTGCCTTCAAGTACCCAGTTGTTCCAACATCAGACCACTGTGACATCTGTACCGCTCACATGTCATGTATACAATTAGCCTGTCTTATGGAAACCTGCAATTCAACCCCTATCTAGCTGTCATGTGCTGATAATGCTGTCTCATGTGTCTACAAGGCATATTCTGTGGTGACTTTCACATGCTGTTTTGACCTACTGTCAACTTTTGCTCCACTTGATATGCTGACATACCCTCTGGTGTCCATTTTAAACATATCAGCTCCTACAGTGCACATTGCTGATCAGCATGTGAGCCAGATTCCAGTATGTCTAAATTTGACCATTCCCTCAGAGTACTTAACTGTTTTTGTCAGTGAGTTCAGTTCCTAAACATTTCTTTAGACCAAACAAATACATTTGAATGAGATCATTTGACATTTGGGGGCTCTATAAAGTATTTGACACTGAGTTTTATTGCTTCATATTAGCTCCCACATGATAAAGTATCTATAGTTTCTTTGGAGGTTGAATCAAAATGGGTTACTGGAAGTTATAAATCGATATCTAAAACACACTACATCAAGTTAAAGGGGTTTCATTGAGCCATACAAGCCAAGAGGGACATTTTACATTTGGGAACAGAATATTTGCATGTTATATTAAGTCCTGCATGTAAGTATATTTGCATGTTTGGTGCTTTGTGAATATTATTTATGATAAATCTGTGCCATATGTTTAAATTATTTAAATTTAGAATCATTTGTTGTGCTTTTTATAGATGAGACTTTACAAATTCACAATATTCATATCTTGAAAATCCACACTTAATCATTGTTTACTGTTGCCGCAGTGCGTCGTCACGTCTAGTGGATTATATATTTGTATACAGTTGATTTATATTTTGGTGGGTGTTCACAAGAACATTGCAACACAATAACAAACATCCTAATCACCGGCATCATTATCCCAATCCCCACAGGAAACCATCTTACCTGAACGCCTCCTTATTCGACCCTCAATTCTCCACCCGTCCCACAATTTCTCCCATCTCTCCCGCAGAGAGCGCGGAAAAGCAAAAAGGTTTAGCTCAGCCTGACGGTGGTTGGGGGTGTTAATGTCTCACGCCAACCCTGCATTTAAATCTACATACCTGCGAGGAGAAAAGTCAAGAGCGCCTGTAAATGCAGCCGCATCCCTCTCCTTCTCCCACGTCTCTCGGCCTCACAGCGTTGCTGCCCTTTTCCCTCTTCAGTCTATCTACCCACTCTCCTCCTCCGTCTCTGTTACCTCCATTACCTGAGCAGAAGCTGCAGATCCGTGCTCCTCTCAAGGTCACCACTCCAAGCTGCTCCCAGCCACGTTTTAATAAATCAATGAATAATAATCAGCTAGCACGATGCATTTAAATGCTCCTCATTTACTATCTATTTGAAGACTTTGCTTAGCAGAACTATCTCCTCCAGTTATGTGTTAACTTTGTTTGTTTAACATGGATTAAATGGAAGTTCTGACACTGTTGATCCTGCTGCTACGCTCTCATTAAACCAAATGCGTCGGCTCCTTGCATGAGGGATTTTTAACCAATCATTAGCATATTCACTGTTAGGCATTTCCCTCAATGTGACCCGTCCTAACCTCATATGAGTTACAATTACCCTTTTATTCCTTTAAGGTGAAAAGGACGCACACTTTCATTCTGTCTACACACTCTGCTGTTTTAAAAATTGCTGTCAAAGGGGCGTGCAAAGGCAGAGGGGAGAAAGGCATTTGGTATCTCCAGCTTGGAGATGAAATATGATGGAGAAGGAAGGATATGATGCTGGTTTTCCAACTGATTATACAGAGTGCTACAAATGAGAAGTTCTGAAAAACATACAAGGACATGCAGCTCATTTCTCTCTCTGCACATGTTCAAGAAGTAGTAGTTCAACAAATTCTGGAAAAAAAAATTTGTGTCAAACAATACTTGCAAGCCCTGAGAGTAATGTTGTACATGAGATTTGCATTTAGTTTTACACTCTTTCCTGAGGCTGAATGTTGGAGGTTATCCATTACGCCTCAGTAATGACTTGCCTGAGACCTACACAGCATGCTTATGTGTTGTATTGTATGGCAGGTCATTGTATCATATAATTACAACACACTTCTATTTTAGTTTTTTTTTTACAAATCAGCATTTCATTTTTTTCTTGTTCAAATCACAATTATTAGTCAAAACAGAAAAAAGATTTCTAAAATAGCATTCCTACTAATAAACATGAAAGAAATAAACAATGTGGACTTTTTAAAGACCGTATTATTTATTGCATATAAATAATTATTTTTTTGTATAACACAAAGTAAAGTATACAGGAAGACATTCATCCTATCCATAAGCAATATTTCAGCTTCAAATATACATAAGTTCATTGTTATATAAACAAAATAAAATTAAAATTAATTAAATATAATAAAATAAAATAAAGAGAACCTAACTTGGATATCTAGCATGTTGCTGTAACTAATCATTAATTTTCATTTAAACTGTTTGATGTTATATTTGTATATCTATAATATAAATTTAAGATATAATGATATTTTTAGGTTTTTGTTATTTCAAATTTATATAATTAATAACTGGGATATCATTTCATTTTAGATGTCTAAACTGTAACCTATGATAAATAAATATTGTAGGGAGCTGAAAGTCTAACGGTTCTAGTGAGAATTCTGAGTTATCAGAAATACTTGTTTTAGTTTCACGCTATGGACACAAACAGGAGGCCCCTTTTTCAGCTACTACTGGCATCACAGTACCAGTGAAGGCTTTGGAGTGTATCTCAGAAAGAAAAACATAGAACATAAATTCTAAAATGCATGTTGGACACCTCAAATTCTAAATCCCAAAACAGTGTCTCGATGACCCTTTCTTGTATTGATTAAGTTCTTTTACTACCTTAGTTTTATAGTTCAGAGGCACAACAGCAGTGGGTTGATTTCAACACATCCTCCATCATTTCATAAATCACACAGGAACCTTAACGAGACATCTCAGTCCCAGCTGAAATGTTTTATGAAACGGGCTTTAGATGAGAGGTACATTGGATAACTAGAACTGAAGGTCCCACATACAGTATGAATGGCTCAAGTGACTATTTGTTCAAGGAGAAACTTGTGTTTAAGATTTCTGACAAACTGATTGTAGACAGGACAAATGACATTCTGGATATCTGAAAAGTTCCCTTTTACATAAAACAATTTGTATTATGAATATCTGCTTGAATCAGAATCTATGAATCCTGTTAATTGACAATGGCAATAAAACTTGTTCTGTTTCTAAAACTGAACTGAACAAGTGAATCTGATTAAGGATCTAACTTTTATGATAAACGACCAATTGGCTGGCTGTATGGGCTCTGAATCAAATAATTTGTTATTAAAACCATCCACTGCAGTCACAGAGAGGTCACATCTTAATTTAGAAAGTGTGTGCACCAGATTGCATAATGTAATTAGGAATTAGGCTGTTGTATGTACCCCTGAGACAGACGCGCTGTAGGAAATCTCATCCATATACAGAAGGTATCACACTGCTCACATGTATCGCTGCAGCTTCCAGGCAGTTTGGAGCTTCTCACTGTTTAATGATGATGTGAACATCCAGCTTTGCTCTGCCCGATCACCAGGGGAGTTCCACTGCAGCTTTGAGGAGGAGCCCATCTGCATGTTTACCCAGGACAAGAATGATGATTTTGATTGGATACGGCACAGCGCTGCCACCCGCAACTCCAAGTACACACCCAACACTGGTCCCAGTGCCGACCGCACTGGTTCTAAGCAGGGTAAGTGGATCTGAAGCTCTAAACATCCCAAAACCACTTCTAAAACAATGACAACTACTATGTTTGCAAGCATCTTTAGTGGCATAATTTCCAAGCCACTCAGCATAGAAGTGTGCTACCTGACAGAATCAGGTTGTATTAAAGAATAGAATATCTGTTATTGGTTTTATGTTACATAAATACACAATAGTCTGCCTTCTGTAAATGAAAAAGGTGATTTCTTTTAAATTCATATAAAAACAAAAACCTATCTTTCAACGAATAATATGTAAGTCGTTTTCTTTTATTTTGACATTTCTTATATCTTATCTATGTCAAACAGCAGGTATGTCACAGGGACTCGAATAAATGCAGTAAAAACTGGATCGTCTGCAGTCTTTAGCTGTTTTTTTGCCAAAGTTTAACAAACCAAATGACGAGTTTCAGATTGTTTTGATATATATTAGAATATGTCCACAGTTTTCGTTTTTCATGACAAAAAAAACAACTAGAAACAGCTGCTGCTTGTCACAATGCTAATTTCCCAGCTCATATGTTAGTAAAACCACAACATTTCCCAGTAACATTTAGAGCCTGAGAAGCAGTGACAGTGACAAGACGAGCATTTCTTTAAAAAGCTTCCAACTGTTTTTAGCGATAAGCATTTGGAGTTTCAGAAAAGCCACTTCTCTTCTAGATAGGAAACATTTAAAAATGAATTTTGGTCAGGAAAAAGCACTCTGCGAGTTGCAGAAAGACTCTGTCACAGTTTTCCGTGTCCCTTTTGTTTTTACCACACGAACACGGACAACCTCAATTTGAATGACTTCATTTGGGTTTTGTTTTTTCACCTCTATTTTGCCTTTGAGCATTATTCGATTAGCCATCTGTGACATACTTTACCTACACAGTGATCTATCCTGACAATGAGTTTATAATAACTTTATTAAACTAATGAAAGTACTGGCAGAGCACAACAACAAAATATAAAAATCCTGTAAAAACTATTTAAACAACATTTCTTATTAGGATTAGAAAATGAAACAACACATTAGGGAATAGTTTGACAGTAAAGCCCAGATGAATTATGAATTGATTTAAGTTTGTTAATCACCAGCTGGCTGTTGCATCTTTTCAGAATTTCTATTTGCACGCTAAGCAAAGACACCATCTTTGGGGACCACCTTGACTTTCCTGCCCACCTGCTGTTTGGACTGAAAGCACCCATTTCTTTTATAACATCATTCAGGCAGAATCTACTGTCTTGCAAATATCATGTTCATTCTTGTGCCTTTGTATTTATTTGTTTTGCCTTATAGTTATTCCTAAAAAGATCATTTGAATTATTTATATAAACAAGTCTTTGGATAGTTGATCGGCTATGTGACCTGATCAACACCCAAATATTTATACACAGAGCTTTACATTTATAAAACTGAAACATCAATGATTCTGTGTCTCATATAAATTTGCACTAAAATTAGAAACTGAAAATATATGTTTTTAGGATGTATTTGCATGATAAGGAGTTGTCCATGTATATGTGTATACTTTAAAAGTACTGATAAAAAAAACAAAAAACAGGTGGTACAAGTCTTCAGCTGCGTGAAGGCCTGGATGGTGGTGTAGAAGTGGCAAACTATACAATCACTTGCCTTTTATAATAAATCTGAAACCAGAACCATGTATTCTGTACTAACAGTAACTCTGCCAGAGTTGCCCTTTGCCACCGATTCTGTTCATAACTTTTATGGACAGAATTTCTAGGCACAGGTGTTGAGGGGATCCATTTTGGTGATCTTAGGCTCACATCTCTGCTTTTTTCGGATGATGTGGTCCTATTGGCTTCATCAGATCGTGATCTCCAGCTCTCACTGGTGGCCTCCTGGATGTCTCCCTGGTGAGGTGTTCTGGGCACGTCCCACTGGGAGGAGGCCCAGAGGAAGACCCAGGACACGCTGGAAGGACTATGTTTCTCAGCTGGCCTGGGAGCGCCTTGGGATTCCCCCGGATGAGCTGGCCCAAGTGGCTGGAGAGAGGGAAGTCTGGGTCTCTCTGCTTAGGCTGCTGCCCCCATGACCCGATCCCGGATAAGTGGAAGAAGATGGATGGATGGACGGACAGTGGCTCTGACAACATACCTGCTTTATAAACTGAGAAGTTTATGTAATGTTATTATGAGATAAATGAGTCCCTAAAGCTCAGGAAAACACTGGGATTATTGCCTTTGGAAATAATGTGACAAGAAAGAAAAAAATCATCATAATATTTTGATAAAGTCATATCTTTATTTTCAAGCACGCTATTAAAATTTCTACTTTGTAAAATGAGAAAATGGGTTTGTCTGATTTCGTTTCTGACTTCATAATAGACGGATTTTACCTCTGCTTATTGTGCAACTCAGCCTTGATTTTTTATTTCTTGCTTGCTTTCAGTTTTGTTGCAATATGCAAAATTTTAGAATACTTTACAAGTATTTTGTAATTTCTAACTTTCTAGGAATTGCCAGAATAAAATCAAATACATTGAATCCAGGCTTTCCATATGACTGCTCTAATGGAAGTTAAATATAAATGCCTATTATGCTGGCCTGGCACCAGCAGCAGCTGAAGCAGTAAATAATGCAGTGGCTTTAATCACCTAATGGTTTCAAAATGTCTAGCATTTCATTACCAGCCCCATTCCTCTGTGCGTGTAATTATCTGGATATGAGATTCAACAGAGGGAGATATTCCCTTTGATTTTGGCTGGAGGGGCGTGGAGCGGCTCACCAGCCACCTTCCCTGTGCCTGTGGCGGGCCACAGATTGGCTCCAGATTATTTGGCTCAGACACAATCATGTCTGACTTACTGGTGTCATCGCTGCTGTCCCACAACTGTCAGACTGAGGGGGAAGAAATTTAGCCTCGTTATTATCACACTGATAGGCCCTGGGCTATGGCAATTAGGAAACTGGGAACTTTAGAGAAAACTTCTATCACTAAATTTAGCTCATATTTATCATTCAGCACATCCATGTTAGAGTAACCGAGTCAAACACAGTGAGCTTTCCAATAAACATGTCCAGATACTATACTTCATATGTTTATATAATTTAATTTGATGTATCTGGTTTTCTGAATGAAGTATTCATTATATAAATTTTTATGTTAATCTGCTCAGAGTTTACTGCAGTTTCACACAAAATTAAATATTTTTAGCAGAAATGTTTGACATTGTTTTACATTACTTGTTGTTTTTATCGTTCACAGAATCATATTTTACATGTGTGTTTTGGTTTATGCTCTTGTCTTTCAAGGCTTCTACATGTACATTGAGACGTCAAGACCCCGTAAGGAAGGTGACGAGGCACGGCTCATAAGTCCCTTATTCAACGTGGCTCCAAAAAACCCCTACGGCATCACCAACCCACCTGCCTACTGTTTTGGCTTCTTTTACCACATGTATGGAAAACACATAGGTAAGACTCGTTTCTCAACACAATCATCATCTTGTGTGACAAATCTCTGTGTTTTAGAACAACTAGAAATTCAGAAAGAAAAACGATGTGTTTGTTAAGATTACCTCTGATCTGTTACCAGAGCTGCAAAAATGACACTCAAGTTGAATTTATACTGTACACAGTTAAAACACAGCTAATTTTAATGACAAAACTCGAGATACCACAAAGTATTTCAGAGTTTTCTTTCGGTTTTGAAATATAAACTCTCACATCAAATTTGTGTCAACTTTGCGGTTCACAGAGGTGCCATTTTTATAAGAAAAACTATTTGT
This sequence comes from Anablepsoides rubrolineatus, assembly GCA_031762495.1. NCBI lineage: Eukaryota > Metazoa > Chordata > Actinopteri > Cyprinodontiformes > Rivulidae > Anablepsoides > Anablepsoides rubrolineatus. The sequence continues at coordinate 6,662,601 of JARVGW010000086.1, read as the reverse complement.
AAGAAAAAGCACTGCAACGTTACTACTGAGGAAAAAGAGCAAAAGTACCTTTTTTTTTTTTGTATGTTTCATTCAGTTCCAGGGTTATTCCCCATGGAAGATGCAAGTTGGAGATTTGAGCTTTCAAGCTAAAATTTAGTAAGTGCAGCTGACAGATGTTACAAGCAAAAGATATCTCATTTTTGCAACAAACCCCCTTCAGAGGTCTGCACACAGATCCTGGGCATTAGCTCTTACATTCATCTCTTAACGTAGATAACAACCCTGTATGGCCCATTTGAAGATAGCAGAGTGGCTGAAGGAGCACTCTGCGGCTTACGAGTGACTCTCTTCACCGGGGACCCAATCAGTCGACCACAAGCACTCTCACTCTGAGTACATGCTGTTTGTAGCGTTTGTGCATTCGGGAGTTGTGAGTAAGACTCGGTCTGTGGCTGCAAAACAGACACTTATACTTTGTTGAAGGCTTTTTTTTCGTGCTGAAATCTCTGTCTCAGGTTCACCTCTTATCATTACAACACATGTTAGAAGGCAGGTGAGAAGCCGTTCAAAACACTGCAGCTCTTTACATAATAAATGATTTGTTCAGCGCCGTTCCACCCACGCAAAGCAATTTGCACTTTAATGAAAAGATTATAGAGAGAAATGGAAAGGGAGCAACGTGTTATGTAAAAATATCCAAACTGAACTCGTGTGCATGTGGGACGCATGTCACAGTCACGAGCTGTAAAGAGAAGTTGCACCACAGTAAACATTGTGGACTCTTCAGCAGCTCAAAGTTCAATTCTTAAAGATTAAAACTAAATGTTTGTTGCTCACCAAATATCAGTTCAGAACTTAAGTCGCAGCCTGGCAAGGAACACATTCATTGATAAATGTTTTTTGAGATAAAGCCAACAAAAAATGTAAATGCTACTAGATGGTGACTTGTTGATTAGCTTATCTGTATTTTCACCTTGTTGTATTTGCATTCTACTTTAATGAAGCATCTTTAGATCTGTTTGCAAATCTCCAGTTTTCTGTGATCCCCTGCATCATATTATGGGTGAATTTCAACTAAAGCGGCCTATCATCTGCATAGTTTTTGTTGTGTTTTGTTGCTAGAAAGTGAACATATTCTAAGAATTTTGACTGAAAGGTGGCCAAAGAAACCATGTTAAATGGGGTCCCTTATATAGAAATATGATGCTTTGATTGAAGCGGTAAAGCACAGCTTATGCAGAGCCCCTACTAAACAGATGCTGCCTGCTCTGTTATTTCACAGAGTAAAACATGTAAATAAAAAATCTGAGTTAAACATTAGAAGTGATATATTGTCTCATATAGCAAAATTTCTGGGTTCAGCCCAGGCTTTGTGTCAAAAAGGGGTGGAAGACGTGAAGCTGCAAACAAATTGACGCAATTTTTGTCACGAAGAGCTGATTTCTGCAGTTCCAATGGAGCATACTGGGCGCTGTAAGCTCCCATTGGAGCTAGTTTCTGCAGAATGCATACAGAACTGGACATCATTTGCATAAGCTTTGTGTTGGTAAGATTTAGGCATTAGTCTTCAGCTTTTATAGCTATTTTTAAGGTGAAGGGAAAAGGTAAGGTATTTATTTTTAACAGGTCCAAATAAAGATAGCGAGTGTGTAAAAGCAGGCAAGAAGCTGCATCCTGCACCGTTTTTTTGTTTTGTTTAGTTTTTTTTACATGAATGCTCAGTTCACTGAGTTCACTGTGGAAAAAATGTTGTTTGATGTTTCCAGAATAAATTCAATTTAAGTTTGACGTTTACATAACATATAACTATAATTTGAGTGTTTTTGTTCACAACACTGAGCACAGTTGTATGCTAAAAAGTAGTTATTTACTGATAATTGATTTTAGCATCAAAAAAATAAATTAAATCAAAGATTCTACTTTTAAAGATTTAACCAGAAAACAATAGCAGTGAACTAACATGTTGGAGCTCACAACCTAACATAAACACTGCATCAGGTTCAACATTTAACCAATCTGCTGTTTGGGGTTTCCCTAGAGCAGGGGTGTCAAACTCAGGTCCTCGAGGGCCGCTATCCTGCATGTTTTCCTTGTTTCTTTGCTTCAACACAC
>JARVGW010000086.1:6633551-6658247 GCA_031762495.1 Anablepsoides rubrolineatus | reverse complement strand
CTCCTTAAATTCTGTAGAAGCCTGTTAATCATCCATTCATGCAAATCAGGTGTGTTTGAGCAGGAAAACAAGAAAACGTGCGGGACAGCGGCCCTCGAGGACCGAAGTTTGACACCTGTGCCCTAGAGGAACTGCAGAGGAAAGGTGCCTTGGCAAGTGGGCTTGGTCCAAACATCTGGAGAGGTGGACGTGAGGGCAGACGGGAGAATCTACGGATAGAGGTGTTGCAGGGCGACTCAGCAGGGATGATGAGAGCTCCTCCGGCTCCCTGTCGAGGTTGAGTAGGCCGTGACATTTCCAATTTGCTCAAATTGATCGTCAGCCAGACCTTCTCTTCGCTGCCCTCCCTGGCCGTGGTGAAATCCATGCCCAGACTGTGGGGCGGTATGATGAATGGGCTAAATGTCAAGGACTAAAAACCCAGCTCAGACCATCCATAGCTGTTTACTCTACTGTCTCTCTGTGGCCGTGAGAGAATAGAGACTCTTGCCTATTTTCACTCAGTGTGATTTATGATCACTTAAATGCTATGTGTTAATATTGAACTTTTTAAATGGTTGAGAACATTCGTGTGTGTGTTTGGAGTTGTGACTCATAGCCAGATTAGATTTGGTGCAGCTCCATCCTCAAATTCTGGTTTGACACTGTGTGGGTGTGTGCTGCTGAGAGGGCAGTCAGAGCCAAGCCATGGTGCAACAGTGCTGGGGAAACAAACACAAAAAAACAGATTCAGTCAGAAGAAAAAAATCGCCAACACACTGATGAGAACAGCAGCAGATCCTCAAAGAAACTCCTCCGTATTTTGCTTGGAGGGAGCTACCTGAGACAAGGTCACACTCAATTACTGCAACGCACATCAAAGTTTGACTTTGGAGCCCACGTTGGATTTGTTTATAGGATTAAGACTCCAGCAAAAGCACACGGAGTACGTCTGTTCTAAGCCTGACCCTTTTTTAGTCGTAATTTTATCAGCAAGCACGGCGGTACTGCACCTTAATGCCCCTGTCTCCTGTCCTCCCTGCATAATTAAACATTTCCAGGAGCTAGCTCTCACTTTTCACCACACTTCACATCTTTTTGCCTCCTAAGATCTTTTGAAGTTTCACAAGTGTCTGCCAAAAGTATTCTCTTTAAAAAAAAAAGAAAAAAACAGACACTCCAAAGAATGTACAGCATATGCCTTTGCTCAGGATGTGATGACACTGACGTTACCACCAACATCGCATTGAGTTCAAAGAAGAAGCAAGGCTGCAAGCTCAGCAGGAATCCTCCTCCATTCTAAACACTTCAACAGGAGATAAAACCGCAGGTCATGTTCAGTACAGGAGCTCATCTTTCACGGTGGATTGTGCTGTCGTCGAGGAAAGCGTGTGCAGCACTGATGAACACTGACATACAAGCATAGCTTCTCCCCATCTCCTCACACAAATGTTTTTTTTTTTTTTGCAGAGAGGTTAAACGGTAATGAGACACCTCACTGAGGCAAAGACGCATTAAAACACAAAACTGCTGCTGCTTTTTTCATTTATGCCCACCAGTTGCATCAATGCAGATGGGCTACTTCCCTTACTTGACATGCTTCATCGCTGAAATTCACTTGACATTAGAAGAGGGGTCCTGCTGAGCTTTTCAACTGTGTTAATGCTAACCTGATTTAGTTCTTTTAGATGCTACTCCGGCTTCAAAGGGATTTTACACTTTGTCTTACATGTAACCTTTCTGCATGTCTAAATAAATAAAGGGCCCAACTGGGTTGTTCTACAAGGTGATTGCTCTCAGTGTCATCATCCTACTGTCTCACATCCAAGCCAGTTGCACAAAAAAACATGTTGATAACAGAAGTCTTTAATTCAAGCCTGTTCAGATGGATGAATAGAATGAATTCAGTGTAGATCTGTCGTTTTGTAAATTTTAATGTAGGAAAATTTGCTCATATCTGTTGTTTAACCCTTCTGCTGTCTTTGGGGCAACATAGCCACTAAAGCCTCAGGCTTTGAACAAAGGACTTAAGGGTCATTTTGATCCAAATGAAGCAGAAGAGTTAAAATTGTATTTTACTGTGCTGCAGCTTGTTGGCAAACAGCATTCATTTAGGAGGCTCCCACATCTCTCCAGCACCCACTTTGAATGTTATCAGTCCATTAAATGGCCCTTATTAGCTATTATCAGTCCCATGCATTGGCTTCATACTGCCCTTCCTGTTTCTCCCAGTAGGCACTTATCTACCATTATCTAACCTGATTATGCATTTAGGCACAATGGGTTTAGCTCCTCCCCCGGGCCGTGAAGCTCTGATCAAGTAGTTGGCCCAGCTCTCCATCAAACTGACTGAGGGAAGGCACTCTGTCTGGTCTGGTCAAAATTCTCAAAAACTGGAGCTCACAGCTTGTTGGTCACTTGGTCACAAACACTAAGTCCAGTAAGACTGCAGCAAAATGCATCATGAATTTTCTTTTCCCTTTCACTTTAGCTGTCTTTTAACCTGAACTAAATTTTCCCCGAAGCTAGACTTTAAATGTCTGGGTTTGCTCAGAAAAAATTTAAACTTTAATGCATTAAACTTTTCCTGAAACTTTTGTGTGTTTTTAACAGCTAGAAATTTGTTTTATTTGAGACGGGATAATTCTTAATCTCCAGAAACCAAAATGCAGCTTTTAAACCAGCTGTGCAATTTGGCTCAAATTTCTGTCAGAAAAGCAATAGAAACAATAGAATTTCCCTGAAATTATCATCAAAATCCACAGTTCCATACTCTCCTCCCCTGTTCCGTCAACACGGAACCGATTATGTGAAGTGCTGCTCAGAAAGTGCTTAAGAGTGTTTTTTGCTTCCCAAAATCAAAATATCTCACATATGGCTCAAATTCAAGTATGTTGTACAGTTTCAACCCCTCTATCAGGAAGACTTTGTCCCAAGTTTGTAGCACTCTCTTAAAGACTTATTAATTAAGACTTATTAATTAATTTTCTTGATTTTCAAAAACTGGAGCTCACAGCTCGTTGGTCACAAACACTAAGTCCAGTAAGACTGCAGCAAAATGCATCATGGATTTTCTTTTCCCATTCACTTTAGCTTTTGTTTTTTAACCTGAAATAAATTTGTGACGACTTTGTGACCCAGAAAGTGTAATTTCCGATTCATCGAGTCATCTCTCTACAGTCACAGATCCGTGAGATAGCACTGTTAGCTTCAGAGAGAATTTAGTCCAGGTTAACAGAAAGCTGAACTGGGTGGGATAACTTTGATACTAATGTGGAATTTAGAAGCACTGTCCTCCACAGGGGACTTATATGTATTCATCACATTTTCTCAACGCGCATTGCTCATAAATGCTAATTAATCTGGATTACCATTAGCCACAGAATAATTTAAAATCCCCTGACCTGAATTTAACCTTTGGCACTGCTTTTCTTTCCTTGGTGTGCAGGGAAATATAAATATTTGAAATGGCAAGAAATTAAAGGGGATATCATCCTTCTAAGTCCAATTTATTTTGAAACGAAACTTCACAATTGTGTCTGACTGTGGGTGGTATGAAGGAGCTGAATGTGTTAAAGCTGGGGAAAAAAAGATTGTGTGAGATATATCCTAACCAATCTATCTAATCCTTGTCTTTTAAAATCACTGACTAATTCTCCTCTACCATAACACTGCCACTACCATGCTTCAATATAGGAGGATTTTAACATTGCTCAAAGAGTTCATTTAAGTTTTGTAGTAATGTTTTTAGTGTCACAGCTCTTTAAAGGTTGTGTAGACAGCTCTAAAAGCAGTGACTGATGAGATGCTGATCACTTCAGAGAACTTTTTGAGCTTGTGAGTTTTTCTTCAGTTAATAGTTTTGGCAAAGACAATCAACTCTGAGATCTTAGCTGGTGGTACAAAATGTTCTCCACTTTACAAACACAGGAGCTGCTCTGCCTCTGGGAACAATAAAAAAAGTGAAAACCGCTACCTGGGAACAATTTTATCTTTCAGGTCCGCAGAGAGTTTCTCTGTCTTCGTGGCTTGATTTAGTCTGTCACACAGCGTGATTTGTGGAGCAGTTCCTATCCACCTGTGTCTTTCTAAGCCCCGTGCAGCAGTGTCAGGCGGTGGATGAAACAAACTATTCAGCTTAAAGGTCTGGAGATGAAGGATCATGGACCACATGTAGCTCAGAAAATAAAAGTACACTGGAGTTAGTTTTTGTTTTAGTGACTTTTGTGTTTTGACACTTTTGTTCAAATCCTAAATCACTGTATTGTGTTCTACAAGGTGAATTGACATTTTTTTAAATAGGCAGGTAGTCTTAAAAGGAAAGCTTTTAAGATCCATCACATAAAATTGATTTTTTTTTTTACCTGTTTTTCTTCTTTTCCCTGGTTTTTCAAACTGGATAACAGCAGGTTTACAGTACATCAGGGATGGGCAACATAAATGATGGAAGGGGAAGCATTTTTTTCTTGACACTACAAGAGGGCCACATAGTGCTGCACAATTAGGTCAATGTATGTGTATATACTGTATATAGATATACACACACAAACTGTTCATGACCAACACTGTCCGAGTTATGCAGTGCACTGTCTTAGAGGTGATTAAAATAGATTGGTTACATTTAGTTTTGTTGATGTTACAAGTACATCTGGTTGTCTCTGTCTCTCACTGATGCAGGAGCACTTAATGCCTTGCTAAAACAGAAGGGCCAAATGACCCCTGAAGCTCCTGTGTGGTCTCTAAGTGGTAACCAAGGTGACCGGTGGAAACAGGCCAAAGTAAGCATCCATCCCACGTCGTCCTTCCAGGTAAGACATAAAGTACAATAAAAAAACATGAATAAGCATTGGCTACATTCTCCTTGTCTTCCTCTGTTTTCCTTCATGTCTGTTTGTAAAGTTTGTTTCCTATGGAGCTGCATACTGATGTTGTACTTTACAAGCTGCATCCTTCAGATTCTTTTTGCTACTTTTTTATTGTCGTAATGTCAACAAATAGAGAACTTCAGAGCTCATCTTTATTTTGTGACATTAAACATTAACACAAACTCTTGCCACCTGCTGTAATATTTTGAAATGGGCAATTAAACTAAATTGCAACATGTAGCGTCTTTGATTTTTCTTGATTGCAAATATTGTTTTTGTTTATGGTGTGGAGTATTAAGGCTAAATATATGAAATAAATGTCTCTTAGGTTGTTCTGGAAGGTGTCCGGGGCCTAGGAATGGAAGGGGACATCGCTATCGATGACATCACTTTGGAGGAAGGGGAGTGTCGAGACCCACCGCCCAGTAAGTAACACAACACTGTGTCTTCTTTTATTCCTATCCAAGCTTCAGGCTTGTATTTGTTTACCTCATCCGACAAGTCTCATCACATACAGTTGGCGGCACCAAAGCTAGCGTCTCGTGGAGAAACTAAAAACACGGTTGTCATAGCAACAAGGTTGTAATCACATGAAAGATAGCCACGCTGCTGGCTGAGAGGAGACCAGTAATTGTGCCTCAGAAAACACAGACGGCAAAAACTGAAAAACGACCCGTAGAAAATGGCCTGCAATTGACAAGGTCATATTGTTAGGCAGACAAATGCCACTTCTTTGATTTCATTCTTGTTATTTACGATTGGAGGGAGATAGTTTCCAGAAGCCTTTTTCAGCATTCCAGAAACGAAACAGGCCTATCTGTTTTAATTATTTACATCAGTGATGGGAATTGATCCGAGACAATGACGGTGGAGTGCAAGATATATTGTTTATTTTTGTTAATCTTATAGCTATCTTTCATTTGGACCCATAAAGATTCTTAATGATTAACTCCTTTGGAGGTAAAAGAATGGTAACCCAGACTGAGGACAGAGGATTATGAATTATGGATTTCAATCTAGTTTGATGAATCTTACATGACTTTAGCTGATGCAGGAGGGAACATTGAGAAATATCTCAGATGAAATCTTACAGATGCTACCCAAGAAGAGAAGTTCAGAGAAGCAATTTAAGGAAACATGTTTTGTGAGAAGGGAATAGTTTAATGTGTCGCATATTTTCTACCCTTTGCAGAATGGGATGAAAGGATCAGTTACTGTTGTGTTTATACTAGCCTTGAGCGGTATGACGGTATTGTGCAGTACCTCAGTATACCACAATACCGTATGGTATTGTAGTGATGGTATTAGTGATGTAAGTTGATGCACCAAATGTCCACAAGGCTGTTATGAAAACTGGGACATCAACACTTTAGTTTCAGAAGACGTCCCATAATGTTACTGACACATGTTCTGACCACCTCAGTGGACCTCTTTGCTAGGTAGTGACAGAAACGTTACTCGCCAACCCCTAAAAAGGTGGGCCTGCTGGTGCTGTCTGACACCTTCAGGGACCACGTAGCCACTGGTTTCTTAAGTTTTCTTTCCACGCCTCTCTCGACCCCGCGCTGATTGTTTAATCAAAAGTGTAATTGAGCGTTGTAACAGAATGTCTTTGTCTGTGACTTCTGAACTGCCAAAGGGAGCATCAACATGTTATGGGCTGTTCAGCCATTTAGCAGTACTTTATCTGAAAAAGCCCTCTATGAAGCCATTTCAGATCTTTACTGGCTCTAGAATGTAAAGCTATATGCATTACAATGCTTACAAGCAGCTGTTTCTCTGTTAACTATTAATTACTCAACACACCACAAACCAAACCATACCATACAATACCACGTGGTATTATCTAAAAATAACACCTCGATATGAAAAAGATCAATGCTGCCCAACCCTTGTACGTGTGGTGACTCAGCAATTTAGTAGCTTTCTCTTTTGTTCAATTATTGGGCAACAAAAACAGACATTTTATTATTTACAACACAAAATTGGTCGTTGAGTTTGTAGTTGGTAACCTAAGGGTCTTTTTGATGCATGCTATGTTTTGTTTTGTGTTAGATGATGTTATTGAGCAACAGACAGAACGTATTTCCCCTCTGCAGATATTCTCAATCAGCACACATACAGCTCAGTCAAACCTGGGCTTTAGATTTATTGAGCAAATCAAAAAATTGAGTTACAAGAAAGTCAATACGTTTTAATTTCATTTTATTTCTGCCATCGATGCTAATCAAATGACTTCATGTTCATGTTATTTGTCTTTACACAAGCCAACATTATTATTTTTTTCTTTCCATCTCTTATTCAGATATCAGTGCCAACGCCCTGTCCACGTCCTCCCATATATGGCTGCTATGCACCACCTTGGTGCTGACCCTCCTGGAAGGCCAGAGGTGACCCTTTTCTTCGTCACGTCCGAGGCGAAAACTCAGACCCGCCGTCTGTGAGCTATACCCTCAGCATCCGATCACCAAAGATTCATGCATACAGAAAGCATCAGGGTCCCTGGACGGACCCCAAACCACAGGGGGGGGATGACGTCTTATGAAAGAGAGATTAACCATAAAGTAATAAAGAAGACGTGCCAACTTTTATTTTGAAGAGACCTCTTTTCTGTCAAAAGCTCCTCGGCGCAGGAACCTGGAATGACTTCACGAGCACAATAAAAAAGGGCAATGAATCAGCCTGGACTTCGGCAGAGGAGTTTGCACGTGCAGAGGGAGGACAGTTTGTAAAGCACAAGTCTCATTTTTTGAAGATAATGGAAAAAAAAAACTTTTGGGTGGCAGCAGAATGCAGACACTGCTGACTTTTTTTTTTTTTTTTTTGAATATGAAGTAACTTTTTTCCCCCCTGCTTCCAAATCCGTGGAATCAGACCTTTTCTCTGCGCATCTTTATCTTCATTTTCTTGCACAAGGTGCCAATCAGCGACAGTTGTTTCCCCCACACACACTCTAGCCCAGCCTCACATCACACGTTGGCATTTCTTTATCTGCTTGGTGCTGTTCTGTAGAGAGAAAAAAAAAACATGGACTTTGGCAACATTTAATTCTGTTTGCTTATCCCCCCCTCCCTGTAGCTGCCTCTTTTAACACTGTGCTCACGAGTCCAAGTGGCCAAGCGACAGGACGGTGGCAGAAGAAGAAAAGCAGAAGAATTGGATTGGAGTCAAGCTCAGGCGGGAAAATGAAGAGCGTTGGGAAGGAGGAGAGGGTTGAGAAGGAGCGGGCAGAGAGTTGAGACAGATCCGTCTTGTGGAGCCTGACTCAGATACTCCGTCAGCGGTCTGCCCGTGGAACCGAAGCCACTTTACTTTCTGCCATGAAACAAAGTGCCTTCAGATTACAAACCGAGTCGTGAGCCTGGGTGTTAATCAGCATCGAACAAGTTTCTGTTCATGTTCCCTTCGATGGGCTATTTTCTACGTTTCTTTTGTCCCACAAGTGCTGAAGGGAGGGCGCGCATATCCGGAGGGCTCAAGCAGATCGAATTCACGGACCAGCTGCCTGGGACGCCGGGGAAAGTGTGTCTGTTTGCATAAATCTTCACATTATTGTTCTTTAATGTGAGGACAGCCAAGCAGGCGGCGTGGACTGTGGGTCTGAGTGCAACATGGATGAACAGAAACAGTGAGCGTGAGGCTGAGGTTGTTTTTTTCTTTCTAGACGACAGTTTAAAAATCATTTCATGGAATAAAGTACCTTCTCTTTTTTCATAATTCCCCTTCCCTGTGGGCGAGCTTCTTTTTTTTTTTTTTTTTAACAAACAAGAACATCCACTGCTGAATAAAACATTGTACAGGAAGGAGAGCAGAAACTTCAGGACTCCAGGCTCTTCATGTGGGTGGGATGCCTCACACGGATCCGCAAACATTTATATGGAACAATATTAAAAATCAAAAAAAAAAAAAAATGGAAAAAAGGATAATGACCATAATAATAGTCAAAATATTTTATTACTCTAGCGAGAATGTTTCTCTGCTTTTACACAAACTGTGAAGATTGACTGTGGAAGATCTACCTGAGACCATAACCTTAACCAGCGGGGTTTTTCAAAATAAAACGTATTGTAAACAAAAAAAAAGAAAAAAAAGAGAGAGAGAAAATAAGACTATAATGAATTCTGTTCATTGTTGGTTATGACAAATGTTTTAAAGACTTGTGTCTTGTTTATTTGATTTTATTTTTTAAAGCTGACTTCTCTTCCTTTCTCTTCTTGTTGTCTCCCTTCACATCGCTGAAATATCAAAGCTGATGGAAGCATAAGAAGTAAAACCAATTTGGTAAATGTATAACTTGTAAATGTTAAAGAAGCTCTATTCAAAGGTTTATGATAAATGTTTTATGTTGGAGTACAGGAAGCACAACATAACAGTTTAAAGGCCTCATATTCATTTCTATTTGTGGTCACATGTGGGACCTACTCTACAGATTCAGGCTTTTTTTTTTTTTTTTTTCAACCCAGCAAGACGTTTCCCCATTTTTCTACTTTTATTCTTCTTATTTATGATGCAAATGCAATCTTAAACTACACTAAGGTTATCCAGCCAGCTGAAACAAAAATCTCCATGAATGAAGGCAGGGTGTGGTGGTTCAGCGTACAGTATGTAGCCTCCTTAGCAAAAGCCTGGATTAGTCTGAGTAGGGAGGTGTGTGTACATGTGTGATTATAAAGCTGTGTACAATAGTTGCGACAAGAAAACTGATCCGCGTGAAGAAGATAAATACACGGAGCAAAACAGAGCAGAATGATGAGCGTTTCAGGGCATCCGTGCAAACCCCCGTTTCGGGTCTGTATGATGTCATCAGAAAAACAAAATCATCCATGAGTTGCTTTCTGTCTTTTTTTTTTTTTTTTAATAAGTTCAGTCAGGTTCTAGTTCCAAATCACGTTGAATGTAAACTGACTTCTTCTCAACCTTACAGTCTTACTAAATGTGATGTTTTACTAAACCATTTTTTTCTGTGTGCTTTTGATTCCAATGTTCAGATTTTTCTATGTCTCATTGGACAAGAATAAAAGGTCTGACTTTAATCCCCTCCACCTTCCAGGTAAACGGAACAAATAAAAGTTCAGTTAAATATTTAACTAGCTGCTCTGTCCTCCGGTGGTACAGCAGACAAGAAAAGGTGCCAAAGCTTTCATCAGTCATCACTGTAAAGTGTGGATTTACATTAGTTAAAACGTTATCCCGCAAACATCGCATCAGTTCATGTTGAGAGCATACTGTAGGATCGACACACTATCGCCTCAAAAATGCAAAAATAACATCAAATGAGTTTGTTATTGAAGCTACAACCACTTTAAAATATATCCAACAGTTACAAGAACTGCCAAACACCTCCTGCAAAACTTGTAGAAAACACACTTTATCTTTTAAGTTTATTTCCTTAGAAAAATTAGCGTTGAAATAAGGAGTGGGTATTTTTAGAGAGAAATTATTTAGCACTTCATAAAAAGAAAAAACTGGTCCTGCAAGATCCTACACTGTCCCAAACTAAACCTTTAAAGCTACTTTTTGATTTAAATAAAACATCAAATTGTTAAACACAAGACGTAAGGAAATGTGTGTTTGGTAGATTATATTTGTTGTTGTAACAAAGCTTCTTGGCAATAAATCTTATGATCTGCACCTGATTGACAGCACCTGGGGGGACCAGAAGCTCAAAACAAGTGTTAATAAATAATAATAAATTATTAAAAAATAAGCTGTTTGGCAGAGAATATTTGACTCATTTTTTATGTATGCAACCCATGGACTCAAATCTACTGTTCATCCCACAAGTGCATGTTCCTTACAAATGTGGCACCATTTAATAGGGAAATTAACAGGCTTTACAGCAGTATGAGTTATTGACATGAAACATTGTTACAATGAAGAAATAACCAAACACACATTTCCCAACATTTTGTGCTAAGTATAAATGTGTGAATAATAGTGCTCACAATTAATTTTATAAGACAATATACACTTCTTTTGTTGATAAACTTTCTTTAAAATAAAAAATAGCCCTTACACTCTGTGGCAGGCCTCCCAATTTACATTCTGTATTTTGACTGAGTAGATTCATGCAAATGGACTTTTTCATTTTTGTTACGAAATTCTGTTTGGCTGAAATTGAACTACCGGAATAATCTGTTTTTATTTAGTTTGTTTGAGGAGCTGCAAGCTTCATGTTTTTCTATTTTTTATGCTGTTATGCTGTTTATGTGTCAGCCTCTGCCTGATAAATACCTCCATACACACATGAACCACGTGACCCTGCAGCTTGCACTAATGCTCTCACAGCAACTTCAAATTACAATTTCTACAAAAAAACAACTATTTTTGATCATATAAACAACTCCACCTTTCACATTTGTGACCCATCACATTGAAATGAGGATTAAGTCAAATTTGGTCATAATGACCTAATTACATTTTCTGATTCTTGACTTTAAATCTACATCTTGATACTTAGATCATTCTGATATCATTAGTAGATCCAGAGATATTATATAATTTGTCTTGTTGGTTACATTAATACATAAATATTTGGTCTAAATCCTAATTTTATGTAATTTTAATGAGGATTTTTACGTCATTTTAAAAAAGACACTTCAAATAATATTTGTATATTGAGATTTCCCAGCTGGAAATAAACTAAAGCTTTGCTAACTCACAGTGAAAATCTCAACATTTTAAGGCGTTTTTCCTCAAAATCTGTTTTTTGTTGCTACTGCTCAAAAAAGTGCTTCAAATTTTTGTTTAGGATCATATTTCAGACATTTCGTTAAAATGATACATTGATAACACATTTATTTGTTATTTTTGCAAGCGTTTTAATCAAAACACTATCTGCCTCTTTCTCCACAACTTTTAAATTTAATCCTCGTTTCGATGTGATGGGTCACATTTAATGACAAAGTTTGCCATCAATTAGAACTTATTGTTTATAAGATTTTGTTTCTATTTCCAGTTCAGAACTGTATCCAGGTCTAACCTCACGATTCTTGCAAATTTGACTTTATTTTGTTTGTTTATAAAAATGATGCATGTTAAAAACCTGAGAGCTATGTTTAGATTTGATCATAAATGAAACCACATTTTTCTAGTCGTACACATCATCATCGTCTCTGAAAAAAGAAACATTTTTTTGCAGTGAGCTGAAATTTGGATTTCTGCAGCTTTTTTAAAAGATAATCAGAAACCAAGTGAAAATAAATAACTTCACCAGCAGTTTGTTTTTATCACTGTAATAACGCTGCCTGTTAGCTCCACTTCTACTATTTCTGTTTATTTGGAAGGATGATATTTATCACTACTGACCACCTTTTTCACACAGTAATTTAGTTTTTGTTACAGTATGTTAAAACAACTATGTATCAGTTTGTGACTTTTATTATTAGATTATATTAATATGTATTATAAATAATATTTTTTACTTAATCACTTAGCTTTTTTTTTTCTTTTTTGCAACCTTATTTCTACAAGTTTTGATTTGTCCCTATCCATCCATCCATGCAAAAGAAAAAAAAGAGATTTTTCATTGCATTAGATCAGCATTTCTAAAAAAACAAAGTTAATACTAAATACACCTCAGTACTATTTATCACAGACAATAGAATCTAGTAGTTTTCTTACAGGCTTGTTTTTATATTGTTCCTCCTTGTTTCTAACTTTTCAATCAAAAGCAAATCGGACTTTTATCAGAACTTTAACACTTCTGGCACACTGAGACTTCATCAGATGAGGGTGTATAGAAATAAAACTAATACATCTGATGAACCTGAGGTCCAGTGAAACTTCTACAGCAAACCTTAAAACACTTGAAGCACTTAAATTAGATTTTGATTGACATGTATCAGTCTGCACCTTCCTTTTGACTCCTCAGTCCAAACTGTTGATCTCATTCTGACCGTGTATTAAGGCCACATTACAAGATTTTTATTTTTTTAATTATGAGATTAAAGTCACAATATTCCAAAGGATAAAAAGAAAAGGCATCATTACGAGAATAAATGAGTCCATTTTCTGTTGTTGGGTCGACTCTTTTTTTATTTTATTATTAAATTGTTTGCTTTGGTTTACTGCTGGTGAATTATGCTTCCATCAACATTATGTGACGACTAAATCCACCATTGCAGCCATTAATTGTAATGTTATACTGTTTCAGCTTAGCACATGAATCTATATAGTTGTTTGCATAATTTTTTCAAAGTTCTGCTACTGATAATAATTTGATGCTGTTGTGTTAAAAGGTTACGTTTTCCCTATTTGTAAAACCAACTTCACAAGATGCTCAACATTCCTCATTCGAACTCTCTTTATTCTCATAATTAAATAATATATCTATCTCGTGTGGCTCTAATACTCCGCCATAAGATTCAGGAGGAACCACTAAATGAAAAGCCCACCAACCCTGACTGAACGCTGTGGTTTATTGCAGAGAGCATCAGCTCGTCCACCACAGGCTCTGCTCTTCTTCTGTCTTACAGCTGAATACAAATTAGAGTCAACATGAATCAAATCTTCTCGTTGTTTTACACATTTGTTGCTCACATGTCCTTTAGAGACTACAGCAGTGCTGTTTAAGTATCTATCCACTTTAGTTTCCATGGGGGGTCTTAAAGTATTCACTGCAGCTTTGTGTGGAAGTTTCCATTCAGTGCAAAAATCCCCTTTTTTTTCTCTGCTTTTAGCTTTACATCACAGGTCAGCTTACAATGGTTAATTAGCTTGTTTTCAGAGTACCACTGGAGGAAACCTGCATCACAATTTAACAGCTATAGAACTAGATTGTATTGGTCCAAACATTTGATGATGACTTTTCTGATTAAAAACAAGTTGAGCTTTATAAAATTCAAAAGGCAATAATTATTTGATTGTTGAAACAAAGAAAATAGTTTTACATTTACAATAAGTCTTTTTTGTTTTCATGAACAAAGAAACAAACCCAGTGTTAGATGTACTGCAGTCCTAGAATATGAAGAAAATGTTCAGGCATCAACATCGTTTCATCTTAAAATCTACCGTTTTTTTAATAAATCAGTGACTTGTTTTGACTTTGATAAAAACGAGTGAAAAGTGCAGCAGTGCATGAATAAACCCAGTTCTGCCATCTAACCAGAGGTTCTGCAGCATCTCCACGATGAGGTTTGTTACCGATTTAAAAATAATTACAGCAACATGAAACATGTTGGAACAATTTCCCACTTCTTTGGTAAATGTGATTAAATTTATCCATGTGAGTAGAACCATGACCAGCTGCTGTGGGACAAAATGTAATTTATGAGAGGGGTTTGCCTTAATTCCTGAAAGTGCAAACCTTGTAAAATTATAAAGTACAGATTGAAACAAACTCGCTTAAAGAGGAATTTAGTTATGGGACTAAGCAGAAGACATTTCCCTTCGCGGTTTAGGTTTTGTTGAACTTTCCGCGTATTTGCCGACTTATGGTTTTAGAAACTTTGTTATAAAGTGGAGATTTATTTTACTGCTCGAGGCAGGGCTCTCTAAAAGGAACAGTTCAGTCTTTAGTAGAGAAGTTCTC
Source organism: Anablepsoides rubrolineatus (assembly GCA_031762495.1). Taxonomy (NCBI): domain Eukaryota; kingdom Metazoa; phylum Chordata; class Actinopteri; order Cyprinodontiformes; family Rivulidae; genus Anablepsoides; species Anablepsoides rubrolineatus. The sequence goes on along the minus strand of JARVGW010000086.1, from coordinate 6,643,871 downwards.
ACTTTCTGATCAACCAAAGAAGGGCTTTCATCACTTTGTGCCATTTGTTACACTGATTTTCTCCCCTTCAAAACATCTAGAGTGATAGAATTACAGCCATGTTTGTCGATATCAGTAAAATAAATCTCTGCGTTTTTAAGTCGGTAAATAAAACCACTAAAAAAATACCCACCACAGAAACTGTCAGTCAGCCAAGTCATGTCAAAGGGCTTAAACTAGAACAAAATGTGTTTGAATTCTTTCTATTGTTGCAGTTTTAAAGGAATAAAACAGTTCACTTAAAGGGATAGTTCACATGTTTAAAGAGTAAGCTCTGAACAAACAGTGTGATTCTACTGAACTGATGAGCTAATGGCTAGTCTTAGCTGGGTCATGACCAGAACTCAAAATTTCCCTTAACACCAACATAAAATTAGCATTAAATGGGTTCCAACATAGAATTCTATGTTTTTTGTCAATTTATATAGTGTTAACAGTGACTAGCTGTAGCACTTTGGGTGCAGCCTGGGTCACGTCCTGCAGGTATGTTATAATTTCATTCAACAATCCACTTTAGCTTCACCCAGACTAGCCATGAGCTCATCAATCCAGTCAGAATGAAACATTTTCTCTATAATGAGGTCATTCAATAAGTGATCTGGATCATTTAAAACCCTCTTCAGAAGGTTTGAACTATTCTTAAGCTGTATTTCCACACAGGTAGTGGCTTTGCTGCATCTCGGTATAGAACTGTTTAATATAATATTTAAAGCGGCAGAGAAAGTGCCCCCTCCTGGTTCCGTCACCTTCAGGTGTTTCACAGTCAATCTTTCCTGTCGGTGGTTTTCTTTATTATCTCTCAACCTGCTCTGAACAGAAAGCTGAGTGAAATCTGTGTGACCAAACAAAATACTTCTAAGTGGAGTAATAAAATAAAAATCTGTCAATGATGAGATCCCCCCCCCCATATTCCAGAAACCTATTAGAAATCTGAAATTTGATGCAATAATTTTGAGGTTGTTGCGAGAGCTGTGTTTCAGTCATGTTCTCTCTTTTGTTGTGTGTCGACACCCTGTCATGACTGTCTGTCATTCTCCTCTGTTTTGTGCTTTTTCTCTGTGTATGAGCGATCAGGCTTCTTTCTTTATTGTATTTCTTTGAATTTACCACCCATTTTGGTGCCATACCTGCAACTAATGGAAAAAAAAATAAAGGAAAGAAATATTTTCTGTGCAGTGTCAGTTCAGTGTGGTGCTACAGTACACAACATATTGATACACACCCAGCAAATAATTGTATTCAGTGACAAGACAGGTGCTTCTGCCAAGACCCTATCATCCCCTCTAACATTATTCAAGGAGGGCACCCCCATATATAGCTTTATATGGTGTTTTTAGGGGAGTAATTATGCTAATCTCTTCTCCTCGTGCACGAGCATCTGGATACACATTCATCAGTTTACGCTGCTCATTTACATACTTTTCCTATAGATAGAAGAGTTTGTTGAATCTGACGTGGCATGTTTGTTCAAACCCTTCGTACAAACAAAAGTAAGAGAAATTTATATTATTTATTGGATCAGAATATGAAAACGTTCTTGCATGAGGCCCATTGTCCGAAACACATGATGAAGAGGAAGGGTTTCAGGTAATTAACATCAAAAGACTTGGAGGTTCTGCAAATATGACTTTATTTTACATTTGTGAAAGATGAAGTTTGTAGACAGAAATAAGTAAAAAACAAAACCAAATGAAATGACGCTTGTATCAATCCCATTATCAGTGACAACCTTGGTATCAATTCTATCAATACTTAGAATTAATAAATCAATAAACCTTGTTGTGTACAAATGGACGAACAAATGCTATCAAGAACATAACCTCCTCAGCAGAGGTAAATTTTTTGTATGCTAAAAGCAGCTTCTCTCTTGGTGACATAGCAATCACTTAATTTGATGCACAAGTCACAAAAATATTCTTCCACCTCTAAAATGGAAACATTCAACTGTTCAAATAAAAAAAAGGGTTATTTTTCTTCTAAATTGACACAATTGTTCCAGTCTTGTTATTATTCCATATTTTCTGTTTGACACTTAAATACACTTTTCCCTTTTCCTCTCACCTGTATGCATTTGACACCTCGGTCCCTGCAGTTTTTCAAAGAGAAAGGCAGGTTATTCCCACAGTGACCAGCTGTCTCCCACACAAGGACCCAGAAACAAAGGCTTTGTGTTGTGCAAATTGTTCTTTTGACAGTCATTCCCAGTTCATGATTCTTCTGAGAAAATGGCTGTTTTCCTCTCAGAAAAAGAGAGCATTAGGGTTGATTTGAGGGGGAGACTCGAACAGACTTCCAAAGGTTAGACAGGTCAGTCACTGTAGAGAGAGGAAAGCAAAATCTAAAATAACCACAGTTTTTTTAAAGCAGTTCTTTGCTTTGGTGAGCGAAGCATGTACAAGAAGACTAGCAAACATTTCTTTAATGTCCTCAAGGTCATAAAAAATGATATGTTGCAAGCAAAACATTTTATGACCTTGTGGATTTAAAGGGCCGATGGAGCGATACTTATTCCAGCCAATGGTTTCACTTTAATCCATGGATCAAACAGTGGCATGTTGGAGATTTTACAAAAGAGGCTGCAAGTCAACAAACTTGAAACAAACGACCATGAAAATGTTTAATGAGAATAAAAACACTTGATAAACCACAAGAAAATTCAGACGTTATTGTAGCATCTTTTTCTTTTTTTAGTTTGAATTAGATTTATGAATCTGTAATTAAATTCAGTATTTATACAGCCCCCAGTCACAATAAACATTGACTCAAGGCACTGTACCTGTGAATTTCTGTTCCCAAGATGACTGGCTTACCACTGCACCACAGCCGCCCCTGAGCAGCACATTGATAACAGTGGAAAGAAAAAGCTCCCTTTTAACAGGAAGAAACCTCTAGCAGAACCAGGCTCAGGACCGGCAGCCGTCTGCTTCGACCGGCTGGGTTTGAGAGGACAGGAAAGAGACACAGAGAAACACAGAAGCACTGGTCCGGGTGTATTTTCCTCTGGAAGAGAGACCAATAAAAATATGTTATTGGTAGAAATAATTACAACAAACATGTAGAGGAAAGTGACTAAAAACAGAAGCAGAGTGAGGAAATGTGGTCAATGGCATGGAGAAATATGATTTATCCTTCCAGCTCTCATTAGAACTCTAGAAGCAGCATTTTGAATCAACTGAAGACTTCTTAAAGAGGTTTTGGACACCCAGATAATAAAGAATTACTGTAATGTAACCTAGAAGTGATGAATGCATGGATCAGTTTTTCAGATTAATACCAAGGCTGAACACAGAAGGTTATGTTATGAAGATTTACTTTCTGTCCTTGATAACAAACATAACTACAACACAACAATGTTAACTGAGTCAGTTAGACAGGATATCTCAAAAAACCTCTCGAGATCAAAAATGGGTTCACAGTAAACTAGATACCACATAGCGGTAACATAATGACCCCCGCATGCAGCAATGCACCAGAACTGAGAAGTCTTTATTCCTAATGTCATGCTACTCGGTGCATCCCAAAATTGTACTGGTCCTTATTTTTTGTCTTTTTTTTTGGGGGGGGGGGGCATTGGTTTTTGAGCTATAACCATTTTTGTATGTCCAGATACAGCTTTTTCAGATAAAGTTCAAGTTGGGGGCTATTTATTTGTGAATAAATTAATAAACAGGTAGAAAACAATATGACAAGACTTTTAAACATTTGTTTTATTGTGGTTGTCTTTATTCAGAGGGACTATTTTAAGTTTGTGTTATTCTAATTTATTTTTACTATAGATTTGCAAAAGCATTTTTCATATTTAAATGATTTTCTAATCCTAAATCGGTAGGGAGAATTAAAATGAGCACAGTGCAAAGATAAAACTGAGGTCAGCTGACTTCACCCATTTCCCAATCTTTGTTTTGATGCCTTTTCGTTTATTCAACATAGTTTCTATCACAGGCATGAATCAAAATCATTTTTTGCACTGTTTTTACCACCTCCTTCAAGTCTGCTCGAGGGTGTGTGTGCGTGGACGGGTTTTTCCTACAACGTGGGGAAATTTTTCCCAAAAAAGCAGCCTCATGGGGACTGAAATGCATCATGGTTTAGGTTAGTTTTAGGGTCAGGTGAGTACCTGTGAGGTTAATTTTAGGGTAAATGGTCAGGGTTAGACTATAAAGTCTTTTAAAAAATGAATAGAAGTCGTGTGTGTGTGTGCACGCGGTCAGAAGAGAGTAGCAACATTCCAAAAACCTTTGAGTAAAATAGTATTTAAGCAAAATGTTTTTGAAAATAAAGTATATATTTGAGTTCTACAGGGTTATATTCCCGCATAAAAACTTTCTAAAACTTAATTTTGTGTCAAGGAAAAAGAGAAATTTGACAGTGTTGGCACCGCTTTATTTCCTGGTTTAGATTCACAGCTTTCACCCGCAATGCATCATGGGATTGGGTACGTGCAGAAGGACGATTTGAAAAGAAGTTTTTATATACAGACACCTCTTTTTCAAATAAACTGAGGGTCCGGGGAGAGGGGGGACACTGATTGGTAGGCCTGATGAATAGAGCTTCATCAGAGCTGAACAACAAAAAAAAATCTGAAGCTCCTATGTTGAACATTTTCTAAATTATAAGCATTTTTGCATGTCCAGACACCCCCTCTTTGGATGGAGCCCCTTCTTCAAATATTGGGTCTATCGTAAAACCGTTGGCTGGCGAAGTGTATAGGTCAGACTCCTCTACAGCCCTGCCAAATTTCATGTTGATTGGTGCAGCTGTTTTTGTGCTACGATTGACCAAAAATCACTGAAAATAAAAAAAAGCACAAAAACAATATGGCTCCCACTTACCTATGCGTGCGGGGGTCATAATAAACATGGTGGATGATGAGGAAGAAGCAATGGTGATAGTTTGTGGACTAGTTTTAACAGAGAAAATAAACAAAACAAAAAGACCTCTCCAACATCCAGTGGACTTTCTGGTGCTCCGTGGCAGTTGTTTTGTCATTTGCATTTTGAATTCCCTTTTGTGTTTCTGTCACCTCTTTCTGATTGGCTACACATCACACTCAACAGGCTCATTTGTTGTCAGGGGGGCTGGGACATCTGGTCAAGACAATCCAACATGTTGAATATCCTCGGTTTGAAGTCAGAGTGGTCCCGGCGTCCTAGCAAGCCAAACTAGATCACTCTTAATTCACCACACACAGCAGAGACTAAGATTACTGTAGAACCGTCGTGATAATCAGGCTATCCTTAAGATTGTAAGAAGGCCAAAACTGGGCCAAAAACTGGCACAATTATCTTGCAGTGTGAACCCGGCATGCAAGATAAAATGTGGCATCAAATTAGACAGCCTTTGGAAACACCTGTTTTTATTACCATTTTTTTTTTCTTTTTACTAAAATGTGGTCTCTGCAGACCAAATCTGTTTTATTGGTCCATTAAAATGCAATAAACTGAACATTTTAAACTACTCAAAATAAAATATTAACATTCCTGATACTGTATATCTCTGATTTTGTAATATTATTGTAAAATAATGATGCAAATAGCAGTTTATATAATACTGAAAATCCCGTGATGGGTTTGCATCATTGAGTTTTAGTATTTCCCCCCCACAGCATCACTGTGTCTACATTATACATCTAAAAGGCTAGTTTTGTTTTTGTTAGCAGTGGGAGGAAATGCCAGTTGTGTGTGCTGTTTATCTGCCTCCTGCCCTGCAGGAACAGAGGGAGCGTTTAATGAGCTGCACTTTTTGTCATCTTTCTCTTTTTAGCCTCAGGGTTTTCCTGAGGCTGCCCGCAGATTCTGAGCAGGCCGAGGCTGTGGACGTTTGTGTCGGAGAGGTCGGTAACACCGTATGTGTGAGGACATCCTCACATGACAAACCATCAGAACAATGTCTGGGCTTTTTGTCTCTGATTGTGGAAGCAGGGTTGCCAGATCAGACTGACAGTTTCCAGCCCAAACGCAACGTAAAACCTGCCCTCCCCCCCAAAAAATAAATAAATAAAATAAAAACAGCCCAAATCTCAACCGCTGACTGTGTGCGCAGTATAAAAAAGTTTAGATTACTGATATAGCCAACACGTGTATATTATACTGATAAAAATACACCATTAGCACACATCTGCATTAAATCAGTATTTACATTTTTGTAGCTCTGAAAAGACAGCGTTAGAGACACTCATCTTTAGAATGAAAACTTGTAAAGAAACAGATGAGGGATGGGTAAAATGTTTGCTGCATAAAAAAGTAAACTTAATAGCCCTCGTTTTACAGAAGGAGGGGATAGGTCCTCAGATTCTTAGAAACCCAGTCTCTTCTCTTTGGTGCGTTATCAAGGGTGTCAAACTCAGGGACGGCCACTACCCTGCATGTTTTCCTTGTTTCTTTGCTTCAACACACCTGATTCAATGCTTCAATTAATTCCTTAATTTCTTTTGAAGCCTGTTAATCATCCATTCATGCAAATCAGGTGTGTTTGAGCAGGAAAACAAGAAAAATACCTGTGGTATATATTAACCAACATGATGACACTTGATATTTTGATATAATTTCCTTATGAATACTTTCTAAAAATCCGCCAAATGTGGTTAAAAGCAGCCCAAATTTTAACAACACACCCAAAGCTGTTTTTCCAGCCCTACATGTTCAAAAGAAGCCCAGTTGGGTGGAAACCAGCCCAATCTGGCAACACTGGAAGCAGAATTCGGCAGCTTTAGGATGGATGGGGGCAAAATATTCAAGTTCTCATCTTGACTGAAATAATAATAGAAGCCTCTTAATTAATATCCAAGTAACTGATTTTCATGTCCACAAATTTATTTAATATATTAAAGGCCAAACATTTCCTAAAAAGAATACATAAACCTTGAAAATAATATTGTGCCATGCTGTGAGTGTTTGTTGGAAACTTAACTCACATAAAATTCCTGAGCAAAATCATTAGAGGTGGAAAAGGAAAGAATTTTATTTACTCACATTGGACCTCATGCAAGAACATTTTTGTATTCTCACATTTCTCTTACTTTTTTGTACCATAGACTCTCACGAACATGCCACGTCAGATTCAGCAAACGCTTCTAACTTCAGGAAAAGTGTGTAAATGAGCAGTGTAAACATGATGAATGCATATTCAGCTGCTTGTGCACGAGGAGAGGAAATTGGCATAATTACCACCCCAATAATACTATATAGCACTATATGCTTCCTGCCCTATATACCAGGAAGTGTTCTAAGACTAAAAGTGAGTTGTAGCCAGTTTTGTATGTATATTTGTTAGGAGAGCTGCTGTGGCCATCTTGAATAGATTTGACTATTCAATGCAACCAGTTATAGATGCCCATCCAGTGATTATTCCCTGAAAGTTTCATTATAATCTGTTCATTGGTTCGTGACATGTTTTGCTATCAGACAGACCCACCCACATAAAAGGGGCAAAAACATTATCAGCCTTTGATGGGCAGCAGGCATTAATAGCATTAACAACACAGCAGTAAGTTAGCGCCATGACAGAGACAATTACAGCGAGTGGCTGGCTGTGAGTGAAGCACATTTATTCAAAAAGTACACCTGATCCAAACACTGTTCCTGTAAACACGGTGCTAAAAGTCATTTTTACAGTTTGTTAAAAAGCACTCTAAAGTTTGCTTGTGGCCTTTTATGATCTTGTTTCTATCACACATACCTTCTGTGAAGCGTGATAAACCTCCTTTTGTAAGGATAATAAGTTAGTCCCATGAAATATTCAGATTGTTTTTTTGGTTTTTTTCCCGCTGCCGATAACCCCTGGTAGCATTTGGCCTTTAAAATCCAAGGCACTTTCAATTACCCTGCTGCATGTTCCATTTGTCCACTCCCTTATCGTCTCCCTCTTCTGTTTCTGGCAGGCAGAGGTTGCCCCGTAGAGCTGCATTAGAATGTGCACCTGGTATCTGTCGGCCACTGAACAATGCCGTTTTACATTACATTCTGTTCCCTTTTCTCCTTGCCATGCACCGCAGCAGCACTTTGTTTACATGCTGCTGCCGCTTCCTCTGAACGGATGAGAAAATGTCAGGGAATGCTAATGGTCTTCTAATTCTCCTCTGACACAGCTCCCGGTGTCACTCAAACAATATCTATTCACTTATGCCACTGCTGTCAAAGTCATTCAGACAAACGTGAAACAGCCTCATCGGTGGCCTCTGCTCTGCCGGCATTATAAATAAAAACCATACAGCTCACTTTACGTCTAATTTGTGTCCTGCTGAGAAAATAAAAGTTGATTTCCTGCAATCAAAGACAATATATTGACAGTATCAATTCTAACAGCAGCACACTGGTGGGATTTTAGATCATTTAAAATCAGGGGGTACTGTCAGGTCAACTTTATAAACGTGTGATGGAAGAAATAGCATTTCCTCTGAAACATAAAAAAAATTGAAGCTGTTTTTGTTTTGTTTTTTAATGGGGGAAACCTGTCTAATTTACAATCCATACAACTTGACATATAAAAAAGTTCTGATATTTTGAAGTGCGGTTCTGGTTTATGGTTATGAGTAGTGAATATCTTACCTGGTGTACATAGCTCTTTGAACGACCTTTGGTTGATGAAATAATTCAATTCTGACGAGCTAACAGCTCTTCTAAACAAGGCAAAGAGGAAATAGTTTTAGCACTCCATTCTCAAACATTTTGCAACAGTTTGTTTACATTGTTTTATAAACCTTCACACCACATTACAGTGGTGCATTGACTAATAAGCTTAATGCATTCCATGACAGAGCTTGTAACTCAAATTACATGTATGTCAAATTGATTTTCCCAGAGAAATAAACTGAAATGCCAATAATCCGTTCTGGACCCCTAAAAACCACTGCAGTTTTGTTGGTTACATTTTTATATAAGAAAAATATACTAAGAATAGATATTGTATATAAACACTACAATAGAGTGCAGTGCAATAAACTGGTTTAAATTAGTAAAATGTACAGCATTCACCTTGGAGACCAGATGACATGAAGATGCTGGCGTGAAAAAGGGGATGAACTGAAAATAAAGTGCAAGCAATTCAATGATGCTACCATGGCAAGCTAACCACTTAAAGTAAACAAGTGAGAGAGAGGCTGGTCGCATGCTCATAACCTGAATTTTATGTCGCAACTCCAAGCAAAAAAATCAGCCAAGAGACGATTAGTATCTCAAAAAACCTGTGACCCTTGTAAGTCAAGGCACCACTCATGTAGATCTTCTTTCTTACTCTTTGCAACAAATTCCGTTAACTGTTCATAACCTTTTGACAAAACCCCACTTCAAAGGAGCCTAACATGACAAACTTAGCTATTTCTTCCCATCTTGAGCAGTGATTTTCCTCTCCACACTTATATGAGCACCTGTCCCTCAAGTCGCGGCTCTGAGACGTCTCCTGGATGGCACATAAATGAATCCCTCTCATGTGCCACCATCTGAGCCGCGCTGATGCAAAACTCTGGGCTGAATAATTTATCCGCCTGCCCTCCAGAAGCCGGCGCTCGCACCGGGTGCCACCGCTCATAACGAGCAGTTCTCATCACAGACCTGGGCCCGCTGGCTCCCTCTCAGACATCTGTGTTGTGTGATAAGAGCGGCACGTCGAGGGAGGAACATATCAGATCTCGCTTTTGAATTGTGGCCATTCAGTAAGAGTTACAGGGGGGAGGACACTGTCTGAAAAAATACCATGGTCATTTTTTTTTTCTTTTTTTTTAACACAAGTGCTGCATTTCTGTTTCGTCTCAACAGGGTTTCTATCTGCAGCAAAAAACAGTCCTGAACTTTGTGATAAATGCAGGATAGACTCAGAGCTGCTTTGCTTTTTTTAGACTTATCTTCCCAGATGATTTAACAAGAGTTTCTAGTGTTTTTGTGTGTGTGCGTCCATGTGTGCGTGTGTGTGCCTCATGCTGACAGTGATTGCCGTATTCTGTCACAAAGTGTGTATTTTTATACTGTTTCCCATACAAGACAGATAACTTCCCAAAGTGATTTTACATGCAGTTCCCCCCAAGAGGCACACAATGACCTGAATCAGCAGAACAAAAAGTTTCTCTCAGCTGGAGAGCCCTCTTCTTTATATGAGACATGACTATATTTTAAAGCCATAAGATTAAATAACTGTTAGAGCAAACCTTGACTGTCTGTTAGCAAAATATCTCATGATTCACTTGACGGATTTTGGTGAAACTCTCAGGAAATACAGTGGGGTGCGAAAGTTTGGGCAGCCTTGTTAATTTTCCTGATTTACCTTTATAAAACATTGATTGTTTGGATA
>JARVGW010000086.1:6620463-6632382 GCA_031762495.1 Anablepsoides rubrolineatus | reverse complement strand
TGTGTTTGTCCCCTATATGATATATTTAACTGATATTTTTTTATCCAAACAATCAATGTTTTATAAAGGTAAATCAGCAAAATTAACAAGGCTGCCCAAACTTTTGCATACCACTGTATGGACTGGATGTGCATCTATTACTGATTCATTTTTGTAGTCACCTCGATTCACAACGGTCGCCACTATTGATCAAAATTAGCAAACACAAAAGTATCTGTAACTCAATCAGTTTTATAGATATCCAGATAAAATTTGTAGCAGCCGAGAGTCATCAACAACATTTATTTTGAGAGATAAAAATTTGCAAAAACAAACAAAAAATATTTTAAAAGTTGCATTACCTTTTGAAGTCAACCATGTTCGTCTGTTAGCAAAATATCTTATGAACCAGCAGATGGATTTTGATGAAACATTTGAGGAAACAATTATCAGATGTGTCTAAAACTGATTAACTTTTGGAGTTAATCCAGTTTAAAATGGATAGCACAGCTAATCACTCTTAGCGAAGACAAAAAGGGTTCTAACTTGATCAGTTTTAAAGAATTTGAGATACAATTTGGTCAATTAACACCCTCTGATCATGCAAGAGTTTTGTTTAAAATGTTGTCATTAAAGGCACAAAACGATGCATTTTTCTAAAGATTGCTGGTTTTAGTTTTCTTATTAGCATTTTCGTCATTTTTTTTTTTTTGTTGGTTTGTTGTTTATGACAGATGTCATTTTATCGCCTCTTAGTGTAAAGTGATTTACAGATGAATTCAAGCATAGTAAAGCTTGAATAAAAACAATGCAGCTTTTTTTAATTTCCCAAATCACATCTGCAATGTTCCTCTTTTTTCCTCTCTCTGCATCATTTCTCAAAGAGCTAATTGATAGAAAGTGATTCCATAAGCTTTGTTTACTGGAAGGCTTGTGAGTACAATGCTTATGAGCCGGATAGATAATGATTACTGCTCCTCTGCATATCAAGTAGGTAATTCATTTGCTCTGTATGAGTCGTGTGTTCAGCAGCCTCACAGGTGTAAACTCAGACTTTTCATTACAGGTAAAGTCACTGAAACTCATCAAGAAAGGATAACTCTTCCAACACAGCGAGAAAGTAAATGAAACTTAGAAAATGTCCAAAACTCTAAGCAAGGTTATTTTATCACGTGAGCAGGTGAGCTCCATCCACCCAGCAGAACGCTCCGAGTTCTAGCTCGTTCCCTGATGGAGGGCAAAAAGTGGAGGGCAGTCATCAGATCTGCTTTGCATCATTCTACAGGACGAAATGGGCGTGACGGCACGCGTGACCTTTGGATCATCTATCAGCGCCGCCGTCTTTCCCGCAGAATAAAAAATGTTGCATTAGCACAAATGACCTTTTCTCATCAGTGCGTCCTGACTGCACAATGCCCTCGCAGATCCACCCCCCCAACCCCCCAGCACTCCCCTTATCTCCCCGAGCTCATGAGCAGGCGATGCCGTTGAAGATGAGCGGGTGAATTACAGCTTCTGATGTTTCCAAATGGCCCTCACGCAAAGCTGCATCATCACATTTCATTCAGTGGAAATGTAAGTAAACTTTTAATTGTACTGCCTGATTTTAAGATCAGCCTTGTGAGGTAAATGTCATGAAACACCAAACCAAAAAGTATTTTATTTAAATGTTGGCTTTATTGTTCTAGCATGAAAACAAAAAGTGCTCTATCATAAATCTGAAAGCATCTTAACCCTTCACCTAGCAAGGCTAAAATGGCCTTTTTGAGGCATACTATATCATTATTATGGTTGTAAAAACTTTGATTGTTTTTCTCAGGAGTAGTTAAGCTTGACTTTTTAATATTTGGTTAAGATTAATGCACATTATAAGAAAATTTCAACAGTTTAAAAGAAGAAAAATACAAAAACAAAAATTTTTTAAGTTCTATTAAAAAAATATTGTTAAATGATTGTTTTTAATTACAAATTTACTTCATCTACTTTCAAAGGAAACAGGAGAGTGATTTTCTTTTTTAACAATTTAAAAACAAAACAAAATGTTTAATAGTGTTTACTTTGGAAACTTTGTTCTTTTTTAATTTTGTTTTCAGCTCATTTATCTCCTTATGACATGTCAGATATTTTTATTTTCAGAAATCTCTACAACTTAAACGTTAGTTTTTATTTCTAAATTATTCAGTGTTGCATCATTAAACTCTAACTTAGTTTTAAAGAAAAGCAGAAAAGTTCTGACCCACACCTCAATGATTGCATCATAACTTAAAACAGGGGTGCTCAATTCTGGTCCTCGAGGACCACTGTCCTGAATATTTTATTGTATCTCTGCTCCAACACACCTGGTTTGGGTGATCAGGCTTCTGTAGAACTTAAAGAGGTAATTCAATCAGTGAATTAGGTGTTGGAGCAGGAAAACAAGTCAAACATGCAGGATAGTGGCCCTCGAGGACCAGGACTGGACACCCCTGACTTAAAGTCTGAGTCTGGTCATTTTTAAAGAGACACTCAAATAATCATTAATATCACACAATAATTAGACTGCTGCAGTGTTCACTGTTAGAAGCTGAGGAGAATTGCAGAGTCAGATGCTAATTTTCTGTCCGTTTTTACGGGGCAACAAGTGTAAAATAAAATGTTAAAGAATATTTCCAGTAGTTCCACATAACAGAAAGAAGTCAGTTTAGACCTCTGTCTAAATGAACAATAGTTAAAAACTCCACTACATAAATTCCATCTTTGTCCCACTTTGGCTTCATTGGCTCTGATTACTCGTAGCTCTAATTTCTTCGAGGTTTCGTGTGAAGAACAAAACCGCAGAAGCCGAGCCGCTCTTTGCGCAAAGATGATAAAAGTTTAGACCAATTAATTATCTCCGTCTGGTTTTTTGAATTTGCCAAAACCAAAAGACAGGAAGAGAGATACGCCGAGGCCCCGACAGATGATGAATCCGTTTGAAAATCCTCCATCTATCACAGGCGAGATAACTCGGCAGTGTTTATATATTTTCGCTGTGTGGCTGAGCCTCCCATCTGGCTGGAAATCGTTTGAAAAATGTACCTGTGCCAAGGCTTTGACAAGTTCTGCAGATTCAAGGTTCAGCTTTACAAGTTGTGGGTTTTTTTCTTTTTTTTTTTTGATGCCTCTCAAAATTCTTCTTACACCATAATAAAACCTGTCTTTTACCCTCATGGTAGGCTGACAACTCTGGACTTTAACTTGGCTTTTATTGTTTGTTTTAGTTATGGATTGGAGTTGAACTTTGCTGGAAAGCTCTCTCCATGGTGTGTGTGAGGAACAAGGTTTTTTTGTTTGTTTGTTTTGTTTTTTTCCCAGGCCAGTCAAATGAATTAGAAATCTCTCTTTAGATCTGGGGATTTTGTTGTGTCGCTGCTTTGGTTTTCTTTCAGTTTTGGTCAGAAGAAGCACAGATTAGTACTTTGTTTTCTTGTTTTTTTTTGTTTTTTTTGCTATGAAGAACAAAGCTGCCACCCTCTGCCAGCTTCTCTCCCAGAGGACTAAACCTTCTTCTGGGTGAAGAAAAACAAGAAGAAGCAAAAAATCCCAGGATTCAGGGCAGTTGTCACACCATGACACGTCTCAGGAACAAAGGCACTGACAGTATGTTGAGTGTCACAGACTTGCCGGATCTCTGGAGTTTTCTTTTTTTTTCTTTTGCCATGCTGGGTGTTTCTAGGGCTGCCTGCAGACTGTTTGGTGGAGGGAAATAAATTTTTAATAAATTGTGTTGCGTAAAAGTCAATGTCACTAACACATTTTCACTATTTAGCTATTCTGAGTAGAGAAAATGAGCTAAATAATGGAAATGTGTTGAGACACTTTTTAGTTTTATATTTTAAACTTGTCACCGCACATCTAATTCCATGAAGAAATGCATATCACCCACTCCCTTTTATAAGTTTTAAATTCAGAGCATTCAATGCCGAAGGGGGACGGAGTTTGTTAAAAAAAAACATGCACGATTACCTTTATGTTTACTTTAAACCACGGCGTGATTCATTTTACTAATATTGACAGCCCGTAAAAAAAGCGTTCAAGTGTGAATTTTTAATTGTGTGTTGAGAGCAATCTGCAGGTCTCCCTGGGGGGGTGGAGCGGTAGATCTGGTTCAGAGAGGTTTTTACAGCCTGAAGCAACTATTGATCAGTTCAGCAGCTACTGTAAACAGAGACACGAAGGGCAAAGATAGCAACCACTTTCTCTGCTGCTTTCAGCAAACTCTGCCTGAACTGAAAAAATAACTTTATTATTATTAAGTATGATTGTTGAAAATCATAGCTCGCTTAGGAGCTAAGTAGGGGAATCATTTAGAATAAAGAATGAGTCAGCAAAACGCATTTCCCTTTCTACTATAAAGCAGTTTGTTCTTCTCTGTACTGGAAATACTACCTGGATTACTGACTGTAATCCAAGATAAAGTGTCTGCTTTGAAAGGTTTACATTGATATGGTTGAGAATTCACAAGGAAAAACATTTTAAAAAGCCTGAAACTTAATTTGTCTGCAGTAATGAAGGATAGATTTGTATTTTTGTGTTTTGGAAGGACAAACCAATTCGAATAACTCGACCATCTGACAAAAGGGTAACAGTGTTACTCTGGTAGCACAACTCTTCCCTTCACGCTCTGCTGTAAACACAGAGAGCTATTTTTGGCACTTCTTGGGTGCAGGTGTCCAATTATATTTCACATACTTGTGAAGGGAGAAGACCAGGACTAACTCACTTTGCTGTTTCTCAGTCTGTGAGACAAAAAATGAAAAAAGTCAAATAAAAAAATGGCTTTCCTAGAAGGAATGCCTGTTGCCCACCACCTTTCATATCCAGAGTTTGTTTGTTTGTTTTTTTCATTTCAACATACTTTGATGTTGAAAAAAAGATTAAATTCATTCAGGTGGTCATGAAGTGGAAAGCACTGAAGCCCAGTCTAGGTCTGGCAACTAGTTGTTGGGTCCACTGGAGCCTGGGCCCAGTAGTTGTTGGGTCTAGTAGAAGATGCAACTGGTAGTAGCAGGCTTCACTGGACCCAGATACTACCAGGTCCAGTGGAGGCTGGACCTGGTAGTATCTGGGTCCAGTGGATCCAGGGCCCAGTTGTTGTTGGGTCTAGTAGAGGATGCAACTGGTAGTAGCAGGCTTCACTGGACCCAGATACTACCAGGTCCAGCCTCCACTGGACCGTCCAGTGGAGGCTGGACCTGGTAGTATCTGGGTCCAGTTGATCCAGGGCCCAGTTGTTATTGGTCCAGTGGAGCATTTGCCTGGTAGTAGGTAAAGTAACTAATACAAATACTTTGTTACTGTACTTAAGTAGAATCTTTGGGTATCTGTACTTTACTTGAGTAATTATTTTTAGCTTATTTTTTACTTCAACTTCTTACACTTTCATACAATTATCTGTACTTTCTACTCCAAAAAAAAGGCAAGAAGTAGAAAGTCATTAGTTTTATTTCATTTTTGCTTGTTTTCCAGCTTGTTATTGTAAAAAAATAAATACTATCCATATAAACTGTGCCTCCTAGATACAGTGACTTTAATTGTGGTTGAATGAGAAGTATAAATATATAAAATTCTGATACTGTATTAGTTTGTACACAAACAAATTAAATCACACTCCAGAAGGACATAATTATTAAAATAAAATGACTTTAAGTATACTTAAGAAGTATTTGTATTTTATGAACTATATTATTGCATTTGACCGCAGCCCTCAGATAGATTTTCCTTTTGGGGGAAAGGCACTCTTAATATATATATACAGTATAAACCAAGTGTTTGAACACACCTCATTCAAACAGTTTTCTTTATTTTCATATGAAAATTGTAGCTTCACACTGAAGGCATCCAAACTATGAATTAACACATGTAGAATTATATACTTAACAAAAAATTGTGAAACAACTGAAAATATGTCTTATATTCTAGGTTCTTCAAAGTAGCCACTTTTTGCTTTAATCACTGCTTCACTCTTGACATTCTCTTGATGAACTTCAAGAGGTAGTCACCTGAAATGGTTTTCCAACAGTCTTGAAGGAGTTCCCAGAGATGCTCAGCACTTGTTGGCCCTTTTTACCTTCACTCTGTGGTCCAGCTCACCCCAAACCATCTTGATTGGGTTCAGGTGACTGTGGAGGCCAGATCATTTGGCGCAGCACCCCATCATTCTCCTTCTTGGTCAAATAGCTCTTACACAGCCTGGAGGTGTGTTTGGGTTCATTGTCCTGTTGAAAAATAAATGATGGTCCAACTAAACACAAACTGGATGGAATAGCATGTCGCTGCAAGATGCCGTGGTAGTCATGCTGGTTCAGTATGCCTTTAATTTTGAATAAATCCCCAACAGTGTCACCAGTAAAGCACCCCCACACCATCACACCTCCTCCTCCATGCTTCACGGTGGGAACCAGGCATGTAGAGTCCATCTGTTCACCTTTTCTGCGTCGCACAAAGACACAGGTTGGAACCACATTTGTCTTTTGGATTTACCCAGTAAAAGTTGAAGTAAAAAAAAACAAAGATATGGGACAGTTTGGACTATACTTTCATATTTGTTTCATTATTTCTTCATTAGCCTAAAACTGCAGATTTGACTTTTGTCCTCTGGTCTCTCATAGATCTGAAGGATGCTGCTGGAGCACTTGCCGTTTCCAGGACAACATAGGACGTGTTTGTGCTGGTTGTGGAGTCAGCTGGTGTTGGGCTGGGGATTCAGGGTAAGAGGTCAGGTCTGTTCTGCAGCGTGAGGTGAATCTTTGAGTTTGCTGAGGCTATTTGTTTACTGCTTGCACACATTTTCCAGTCCAGATAGTCTGACATCCTTTGTTTTTGTTTTTTTTCTTTCTGTGGTGTTTCTTCAGCTATGTTCTTTTCTTCTTGTCGAGATGGAAGACACTGGTGGGTGGAGGGAGGATTTCAGAGGTCCTGTTTCTGTTGGTGACTAAACATGCTTCACATTCTGCAGGAAAGTTTCCTAAAATCAATACACTTATCTGCTAAAACTGTTATTCTCAACCCGAGGGTCATGACCTCCAGCATATTACGTCACACTCAAATGGTTTTCACATTCAACGATAGCTTCTTTTTAAAAAAAAAAAAAAGGTCATGTTATAGAGAGTAGGAGATGAAAACCCAAACACAGGCAGATGAGATGGCAACCAAATAAATGTAACTAAATAGATAAAGTAGGCCAAGTCTGAACAGCAAAGAGCCAGAACTAAATTAAAGACCTATCATTTGTTAGAACAATTCATCCCACCTGCCTCTTTAATCAGACGTTTAACCTAAACTTATGAGATGAGCTTCTGTCACACCAAAGTATAGTTTAGAAACTATTTTATTTATATACTGGAGGGAGCAAATACTAGATGGTGAAGATCAGTGGTCCAGTTCATGATCAATCCAAAAAAGGTTAAAAAACAAAAACTTGGCTTCTATTTCAGACTTAGACAACAACTCTATTGTGAGGTGAGTAGTTCCAGTCTGTTCTGCATGTGAATCTAAGCACCAGCTTGGAACTCTACAGATGTTTTAACTTGAGAAAGCCTCCTGGATGAGAAGTGAAACATCTTCAGTTTTGGAATACAAGTCCAGTTGTTTTTGTTTAACTAGATGCAGTGCAGGGGGGATGATTTTTAAATCAGGACCAAGTGTGTGATGAAAGTAAAACTCATAACAAAACAACGAGCAAAAAAAAACTAAAACTAAAACCCAGCACAGAATGACAAAATATCAAACTGAAGTACAAAACAAGGAGATTTGACCAAAAGTTACAACAACATCATAGACCATGACAGCTCAGGACTCGAGTCAACGGGAAGTTGAACTGGTGTTTTCAGAGGGATCACATAAAAATAATGGAAACAATTCTGTTTCTTAAAACTTTTACCTTATTTAATAGTTAAAAATTAGTAACCAGTCAATAGGAAATTGTTTATAGATCTTGTTGAGATAGTCCTTATTTTCTGAGTTTTGTTTCCAGGTATGGAGAGGAGGGTTAGGTAACCAGGAAGTGTCTACGTGAAGAGGAGGTGTTTCAGCCGTGAAGCATTGAAAAGTGGCAGGGCGGAAACTTGGGAACAGAAGCAGACGGAAGATGAGGAAACAAAAGTAACTATTTCTCCAGGTTAGAGATTGTGGCTCTGCCCTGCCACTCAGGAGCTGCAAAAATTAAGCGTTGATGAGAAATGAAGAGACATGGAATCTCCAGAGCTTTTCTCTCTCTCTCTCTCTCTCTCTCTCTTTCTCTCTCTCTCTCTCTCTCTCTCTCTCTCTCTCTCTCTCTCTCTCTCTCTCTCTCTCTCTCTCTCTCTCTCTCTCTCGCAACCACTCAGGACTCACAAACTGAAAATACTTTCAGCACATTTAAGCATGCAAGAAATCTAAATACACTAGATTTTTAAAAATGGTAAAACCCATGGTGGCACAGTGGGTCAGTTGGTAGAGCTGTTTCTCAGCAGGAAGGTTGCCGGATCAAATTCCGGCCTAGGGACCTTTGCATGTTCTCTCCATACATGTGTGGATTTTCATTCCCACAGGCAAAAAAACATGCCTGTTAGGATAATTAATGACTCTTAAATTGTCCCTAGGTGTGAGTGAGAGTTGTCAGTCTCTATGTGGCCCTGTGATGGACTTGCAACCTGTCCACGGTGTACCCCATGACTGCTGGATATGGGCACCTGTGACCCTGAAAAGAAGAAGCAGATATAGATAATGGATGGTAAAACCCATTATGATTATTTACAAAAAGAATATGCAAATCAATAATTATGTCTTCATGTACTCTGTAGCTTTTAATGCCGCATGTAGAGACTTGTCAATTAACTGGGGTGACCAGTACCACACTATACACCTCTCTGGTTCCTCCCCTGGACTAAAACTCAAGACTCTGGTTCCATCAAAGCTCCAATCAATCAACAGGTTTTAGTCATAAAGTTTAGTAACCATATTATTTGTATTTTGTCCTAAAATGCTTATGTTGTGATGTTTTCTTGTTTTAGTTTGTTTTATTGCATTTGATGACTTTTATGTGTGATTTAGATTTTTTTTATGGTTCCTAACAATCCTGGGGAACATTTCTGTCAACATTGTTGTTTTTAAATGTGCTATATAAATATATTTGATATTGCCATTATAAATATTATAAATAAAAGCTAATTAGTTTTTGGAGACATGTACAAACAACAAACACCTCTTAAAGCAAACAACTCTGAGCTAAAGGTAAAGAAAACTTAATTAATTTCTATACTTTAATGCTGCTTAACAAACAGCTGTACATTGACATGAAAATATTTAATAAACTGTATATCAGAGGCCATTATTCTATTATTGTACTATGTCATTTTTTCTTATTAAACATCTTTCTATATAGACTTTCCACAAACTCTCATTTTAATCATCAATTTACGTGTCAAAGTGACTAATTAAATAATTTAAAATTGCCATCATTTGTGGAAGTCATAACAAAAAAGAATTGTTGTGGAAAAATATAATTATTGTTTTCAAGGTTCTTTTTCTCTGCAGAACAAGGGGAGGAAAATGGAGACATGGCTTTGTTTGTTCTCAGAAGTGATGTCCTGCAGTGTCTAATTTAATCCAAAGGGGTGGACGCTTTCAAAAAATTGGCCCACGTAGAAGAATGCAGGAAGTATATCACTAAAATAAATGTTTTTTCCAGCCCCTGCACAGTGACAGGCCCAATCTTAACAATGCTTAAAGGCTGCAGCAAAGGTGACAGGACTGGCAATCAAACCAAACTCATCACCTCCACAGAATCCAAACAACATTGTCCTTTTCTGCACACCTTCTGAAAAGCCTTCAAACACCATGAAGAAAAATAAAAAAAGGAAAGTACAAGCTGAGCAAGAGACTGGGAATATTTGTGTTACTGAAAAGAAAACCACACGGAGCTCCTAGAATATAAATGGAGAATTTAACTGCTAGATATTTGCTCGTACTCCTGGAAGGAGAGCAAACCTGCAATAAAGATGAATAATAAATGATCTGAATATATTTGCAGTCTTCAACCATTTGCTGTTTAAAAAGCCAGCTATGGTTGTCCTATATGGTGTTTCACTGGGAAAAAAGAAGAAAACTCTTCTGAAGCAATTTGAAGCAGATTTGTTGTGATCTAGATTGTTCATAATGATGGATGGTTAGTGTTCAATCACCAACCCAACACTTTCACAATTAAAAGGGCACATGGTGTTTGGCAAAGTGATATAGGTGAGTAAGTGATTTATTTAATACTATTATTTTACTTTTGTTTTTTGATATCTTCATATCCAGTTTTCATCTTTGTGTCCAATTCCTCCTGTAAGGGTACACTTCTTATAACAAGGTTAAAAGGAAATTATTTAGCAAGGATCTCTTATTTTCAGTAAGTATCTCTTCCGTGCAAAAATGAATGGACAAAGTACAATAAAGTGACTTTCTCAGTGAATTTTGGGTTGATCCATCAATAAATACAATCATTTATTTACACAATCACTACAGTACACTTATTGGTGACAATTAATTTCCTATAAGTTTAGAATCAATAATAATATAATCATGCGTCCGAACTTAACCAGTTATTAATCCAGCACTCGAAACATTTGTAGGCACATAACTTAGGTTGGCAAGTTAAGGCAACTTCCCAGTTTCTTGCTCACTTGGACCATCTGAGGCACAATTTACCATACTCTTTCAGCACCAGCTTAGGCCACATCAGCCACAGGAGAGATGAAGCACTTGGTTCCCGATCTTCAGAATAAAACTTGCTTCCCACAGGAAGTCAAGACAAAGTTGCTTTCTGAAACTTTAAGCTCTTGTTTTGGGTCACACCAGGTGTTAGTGTGTCCCGCGGCTGTCGAGATTCCGAATTTGGCTTGTGGGTTTGAATCTCTTAGTCAAAACGTAGTTTCTCCGGGGAGTTGAAAGTTGAGTTGAGGACGGAAGTAATTCTGTCTCCTTCTGACTCCCGGGCAGAAACTGTTAGTCACTAAAGAAGAGGTTTTTAGGTTCCACCCTCAGTCGGTAAGTTTAGTAAACAGAGATATTAGGGAAAATGTTAGGTAAAGACACTGTCCAGGCACTAGACTTATCTAAACCAAGATTATTGCTTCTGCAAAACAAAACATGTTGACCTGATTAGATATTATCTGATGAGAACTCTTTGAAAATATATATTTAACTGAAAGAATTAATTACCTCAAACTCTGAAACATTTGCAATATGATTCAGACAAATAAAACACTGGTGTTTAATCAAAACTTAAACCCTAATGATTAGTTAAGTTAAGTAAATCCATACATAGCTGAAATCACATTGAGGAAGAAAAGAGATCTGTTCTCCTGTAACATTGATAAACATTGTCTCAGGATTATCAGATGCATAAAACTCTTGGTTAAGAGAAAAATAAATCAAATAAAAAGAAGATTATTCGGTTTATTACCTGATTAAGAAAACGAGAATATTTCTTCAAACTTAAGGTGACCTGTTGTGACCCAAACTCAGGTTAAACAGGAACAGAGTTCTGTCTCTTTAAAGGGCCTATCCGAGGCCTGAGTTTTAAAGACAGTTTCCTTGTTTATTCCACTTGAGGTGACCACTACACTCCACATCTGGGTCAGCAGGAGTTTTAGATAAAGATTATCTCATGTTGACAAATGATGGAGTTCTGGCTATTTTGCTCAAAACTTGTAAATAATTGCGATATCTTGAATGATTTTTAAGTCCTTGGAGGGAAGAGATTAGGCTGTGTCCAAATTCTGGGGCTGCGTCCTTCGAAGTATCCAGTCTACAGTATGTAGGCCAGGTCCTTTGTCAGCTGCTGTGAGTTTAGACCATAGATATATATATAAGTACTAGATATGTCATACTCGCTGTTGGCCAATGGAGACCAGCGTCCTCACACGGCGGCCATTTTAGGGAGGTGTTCTGGAATGT
>JARVGW010000086.1:6559817-6574309 GCA_031762495.1 Anablepsoides rubrolineatus | reverse complement strand
AAGAATCTGGTTAAAACATCCCTGACTTTAACCAGAGTCATGAAGAAATTTGCTTCTCAGTTACAGAAGAGCAAAATGTATGTACTAAAAATAAACCCCCACATGACATTGTAATGCTGTTTTATTTTTTTCATTTGTTTAATAAATACACTGGCATGAAACAACTTAGTACATGTGTGATTACATTTTGAGATATGTCTATTTTGGAGTTGTAGCCCCCCCTGGAGAAAACTCCACCAGCTACCACTGCACAAGACCAGAGGAAAAATAACACAGACACAAATCCTCACACTTGTTGCGTGTAGCTCTTTAAATGACCACAGTTTGAAGAAATAGTGTTTCATTTCACTTCACAAATATCACTGTGTTTGTCCCCTATATACGGATTTTTTTTATCCAAACAATCAATGATTTATAAAAAGGTAAATCAGGAAAATTAACAAGGCCGCCAAAACTTTAGATCCACCTCAAACCTAGTCAAAGAGTAATCTACGACAGGTAAGACATTAATCACTTATAAAGTCTCAACAAAACCTCACTAAAAAAATCTGAACCATCCTTTTAATGTGGCCAAACACAGTCGATTGGAACATTTAAATTCCACCTTACTGAGTGCAGCAGGAGTACATGCCAACTTATTTCAGGACTGGCCAGAACAATTAAAATTCATTTTACAGTCATTATACAGAATCAAATTAAACAGTGAGCTGGTCCGCTGAGGAAAGTGTAAATGCATGTAATTGAAATATTCCAGGACGGCAGTAGCTCACACAATTAAATATGCATTAGCAGAGCAGTGTCCCTATCACTCAGGTGTGGTGAGTTTCACTGTCAACAGTCAGAGTTGGTTCACACAAGCCTTAAGATGGAGCTTATTTAGGAGAGGGAAGTAAAATTCAATTAAAAAGGATGACCTTCATAGTGCTTTCCCTAATACTAAAAGCTTTGAACAAACACAAAATATTCAAATGGAACTGTAAGTGCAGTGACTAATTTTAGTGGCCATTAATTGGTGTTCAGTTTGCATGATTCACAGAGTCGTTTCACTCAGTAGCAGAAAACAGAATGAGCAAAATACACAAAAAAAGCTTATTTTTTTTTAGTTCTACCTCTCTCATAAACGGGCACATGCAGCTGAGACCTGACGCTAAAAACTCAATCAAAAGCCAAATTGAATTTAAATGTAGGTTAACTCGATTTGTTTAGTGGAATATTGTTCAAGGTGCTTATTAGCTCGTGCCAATCCTCGTGAGCAGGAAGTCTCTTGTGCCCCCCCCCCTCCCACACACACACACACACACACACTCACACATACAGACGCCCATGCAGCTACAAGTTTCCTTTTACCAATCTGAATAATAAAAATAGAACACCCAACAAAAGAATCAATCACAGCTAGAACACTTGTATTAACTCCGGCTTTGTGTTTCAAGGATATTATGTATAATTTACTCTGAAGCAAAAGAGATGGGAAAATGAATAATTGATTTGCAGATGACATTGGAGAGAGGATTTTTTTTATTACCCGTCCCCTGCTCCTTAAAACATCTGCTTTTATTTGTTTCAGTGATGGGTGATGCTAAGAAGCGGCGTTGAAATGAGGGTTTCAGTTAGACAGATTGCTGCAGCAACTGCTGTCTTCTCCCATTTATTTGTATTAATTAAACCAACACAAATTTTGGCAACAGTGTTTTTCATGGTCAGCCGCTGACATCCATCCAAGGACACCTAATTACTACATGAACGGTTACTGCTTTCCCCTTTATGGTTTATTTATTCATTTATTTTTGTTCCACTGTGGATTTCTTTCTCATGTTTAGTAAATCATTTAGAACATCCACCTGCCCTTTGACTTAACCTCCTGCCTCCAAACCAGTCCCCAGATGGAACATTAAGGTCATGCACTTGACTGCAACTCCCAATATGCCCTTAGTTTGTCCTCCTGCAAGTGATGGAGTGACTGGATGTTCTGGCTGGGTGGTGTTGTCCAGTCACTCTGGGCACCGCCGTCTGGCTGACAGGTAACCTACACACCTGTCAAGCAGCCAGGGGAGGCAGCACTGCCACAGTCACCTTCAAATCAGTGTTATCTTTCATTCTCACAGCAAAACACTGTGGCTATGATCACTTTTCTTTTTTACATTACAAAACCAGTTAGATGCAGAAAGTTTGACTTTACTGCCAGAACCAATCATGAAACTACATTTTAATCAATTATTCAGACTAAAGGCTTACTTGTTCTGCGATTCTCCTTTTTATTAAAGTTTTTTTCTTTAATTCTTTAATTCACAAACACTTTGTGTAGTGTTCACTGTATAGGCTTATAGTTATCTATTATTTGTACATCTCAGACTGTTAGATTGAGCACAAAATAGTCTGTTCACAGTATGTGTTGAATAAATAAACACTGGCAGCATATACCCGGGCACACGCCTAAATCTGAGGTGATGGACAGCATATTTTTTACTGTTTTTGGCTGAGAATATGTTTCTAATTAACATCCATGTCCAATAAATTTTAAATGAGAGAAACGGTACATTATTTATTCAGTTAGATACCACTTTAACAGACTGCAGCTGCAACTATTTTACAATCTGGAATAAGCTACTAAAAATAATATGAACAGCAAAATAATTATGCTGAAATAAAACCCTTTAAATGTGGCTTTAGTTTTACAAGTTTAAATGTCACAAAAATGAGCCACTTCCCAGTCAATATGTTTAAAGGTGCAGTAGGGAGTTCTGAGAAAACCTTAGACAGCTTGAAAATTCAAACAAACACACCTTACAGGTCTCTCCCCCTTGCTCTCTGCTGCTCTACAGACCCCCACCACCACACACACACACACACACACACAAACAGCGGAGCATCGTGAACGTGCAAACAAGTAAGCAGCAGGTTTCCTGTAAAGTTAGGCTGTGTTTCCTCCGTCAGCACAGCACACTGCCAATGTTGAGGGACAGTAAGAGTGGGAGCAGCACGTATGCAAGTGTGATTGACACTGTTAAGACAATCCCGCTGGATCCAATGGGGACCTTCACTCGGGCTATATTTAAAACGCAAGTCACATGACTCTGTCCGCCCGACACTGATGCTCGTACAAAGTATCTCTGCATCGGTTTAGCTCCGTTTAAACTTAAATAAATTCAGGAAAACAACATGAAACTCCACCAGGAGGACCACAAAACATTGTGCTACAGTACTTGCAACAGTGACTCAGGACACAGCCAGCATCCCCACATGGAGCACATATTTTTTTCACTTTTCCCAAGCTAAGATGCAGACCGCTGGGTTTGAGCGATGGGACGAGCTGAATTTGACCGGAAAAAAAATGATGGACTTAACATCTGCTTCAAACATTTAATTGAAGGTAAAAGACCAACACTGGACCACCCGGATCATCCCTGCACTGTTTGTCTATAAACAGGTACATTAAACCTTAATGTTTTTACTGTAGCCTCCTGCTTCTGCTAGCTTTACTCCTAGCATCTATGCTAGCCTCGGTCATATACAGCGCTCTGCTCCCGGGCTCTACTGCAGTCAGTCCAGCATATAGTGATAATATTTTATTTACACAAAATTTTAAACATCACCATTAAGTTTCTTTAAACGATGCAGACGCGGTGACTCGAGTGATAAAAATACTCACACAGACACACACACATAACAGATGCAGCAAGCTAAGTAAGACACGGTAAAAACACCAACCTTTTTTAACAATTCCACTCACTTTCCAAGTCTGTCGAAGACCTCGACCCTCCAGACAACATTTCAACTAAACTTTCCTGTGATTCCTGAAGTTGGGTGTCTCAAAATTTGCTCAAGAAAAGTCTGTTACGGTATTAACACTGAATCTTGGTAGAATCCATTTAGATTGTCCAATAATTTGCGAGCGCGGCAGATAATGTATGCAAAAAATATGCGTGACGTGACGTCATGAGTGAAGGTCCCCATTGGTTGTTTCTGACTGGGAGCTGTGTATTTCTGCAAACTGCAGTAGGGCCAATGGAAGGAGCTCAGGACATAGTGACACTCTTATAATTATCTAATGCAGCTTCAAGTAATATTTATTGATAATGTCACCAAGTTAGCATGCTAATTTGTTAGCATTGATTTATTAAATGTACCATCCTGCCAACCGCCTCCTCATCCCGTATCCCGCACAAGGTGGGGCAGGACACCCAAACGTTGCACATTAAACAATTGCTGGCTTGGCTTACCTGTTTATGCTAATTTTGCAAACCCATGCACCTGGCTGAAAGCAGACTCATCCATATTCATGAGCAGCTAGTCTAGCTGCCTGGCTCCACAAGCTCATGTATGCGCAGACTCTAGAGATGCCATTATTGATTTTTCCTGTTGAGCAAACATGAACCTGCCTGAAAACAGAAAATGTTCTGGGTTTTGCCACAGAAGTGTAAATTTGTCCTGAAAATATCAAAAGTAAGTAGGTACATACATTTAGTAAAGTATTTGTACCATATGTCTTAGCATAGGATCTTTTAAAAACAAATTATTTGGTCTATGATGAATTTCCAAACTCCGCTGCAAAGATAAATTTAAAAAATAATAAAAACAAAAAAACGCTGCTGTCTTCATTTTCCAGCTTATTTTGCTGACAGCTCAAAGTATTCTTGAATACCATCAGTTACATAGCATATTCAGATGCAGCCTACATTTTGGGGGGTTTGTCGGCCACATAAATTGGCACCTAAGAATTTGAACAGTCTACGTGAGGGGCAGTGACATATGTTGACAGATATGACATTGTCGGTGAGACACAGTCATAGTCATGTGACTAGTGTTCTAAAACTAGTCTAGAGTGGAGATCCCCATAAGCTAGTATGTTAGCATTAAATTTCATTTATTTTATTGTAGCCTACATTAACATTGAATTATGTTAGTCTTATTTATTTTAGCTAATATATATATTAGAACGTAGCACACAGAAGGTATATCTATCTTCTGTGCGCTACGTTCACTGTTTCTAATCTGATTTATTTGTAGTGCACAACTGTATGCAGTGGATTAAAGTTTAAAATTTAAATTTCACAAGCTTATTTAGTGGATGACTCACTAAATAATGAACTGTATAGGAAATGAGTGAACATTTTCTGTAGTTTTGTGTTTCCTTCTGGGTCAGTATGCAAAATAGAACAGCATAAATGATAAAATCCACTCTCATCTGGTTTTGCACTTTAAAGGCTAAAATATCCTCTAAGTACATCCACTATTCTACTGATTTTCAGAAGTGTTTCTGTCCATATTTTTTTATATACAAAAGAATGCTTCTAGAATAGCTTGCTGTCTCAAGTGACCAATTTGAAATCCAGCAATAATGCTCATGTAAATTTTGTTTCAATTAGCATCCCTAGCTGGATATGGTAAACACCCATTTCTTATGCTTTGTTTCTCAGTAAGCCATATTTTTTTAATGCTAACTTTCCAGGGCGTTATTTATCCTTTAGTACACCATGGTTTAAAGGTGGATGTAGATGAAAATACTCTTGAGGGTTGTAACTAGATGAGATTTAGGGTGGGGAATGTGATTAAGAAGGCTCTCTTCTCTCCCTTGTTTCAACGATTAATTATGATAAGCTCACAAGCAGGCACTTAAAACTTGTTTATGTTTAGGTTTAAGGCTCTGGTTATCCTATTATCCTGTTAGATGCTAATGTGTGTGTTGCAGCTGTAGGAATATTTGCCATTGCTGGAAACAACGAGCATGGACAGCAAACCATTCCTGGACAAATTGAAAAAAAAGGAAAAGAGAGAGGAAAAAAAAAAGAATATTATCCTGGATCAGGGATAAGTCAAGCCGCCTGTTTGCATCCTCCACAGCCTGCTGCCTAAATCCAACACCAGCTTGCCAAATAAGCCTCGAGTCTGAGTCTGATTTCTTCGAGCCATGGACCTTGACCCGGCGTGCCACGTGGCCCCTGGACAAACTCTCTCTGCCCCGGCATTGTGCCTGCTGCCGTGGAGGCGCGAGCAGATAAAGCATGATGAATGCAGATTGTTTGCAGTGTGACAGACTCATTCTTTTACAGTGGAACTGTGCTTTCACAAGGGGCACACCCATGCAGCTGAAGGAGGATAGGGGGTGGGACGTGCGTGTGTGCAGGGGGAGGGGGGCAAAGTTTTTAGGGTCGTAGAGGAAATAGGAATGAGAGGAAAAATAAGGATGTGAAAATAATGTCACACTGAAGGACAGTATGACACAGAAGTGAAGAGTCAACTTTACCTTTGGGCAGGTAGAAAGAAAATAGAACAAGACAGGTAGAAGTCGACATACATACATACATACATACATACATATACACATACACATTATATATATATATACACACACATACTTTAATATATATCAGAGATAGAAAAAACACACATCTCATACTAATATAGCATTTTTTTTACTTTTTTTTTTTTTTTTTTTATCACTGGGCTGTGGGATTTATGCTTCTCCTAGATACTCAGACAAAGCCCCGTCTGAAACTCTCCATGGCAACTGAATGTAGTGACTAATTTTAGGGTTGCTTTTTGGATAACACTTCACGTTATTAAATACCCGTTGGACAGCTTCCATGCTGTGCCTCCTCTGAAGAGGGGAGGAGGGGGATTGTTTAGCATGCTCAAGCTAGAGCACATAACACGGTTTCTCTTCTTCTGCTCTGCATGCTGAAGCTTCACAGTGAATTGTTTTTTTTTTTCCTTCAGTGATTCACCACTCTTCCTGAAATGGTAATGTTTCATTTAGAACGACACACTCATCACAATATGCATGTTAAAAATTAAAAAGCAAATTATTGTCTCTTTCATCTGAACAATTCAGTGGAATATTAATGTTTTTAAGCTTTTGTTGTTCACAGTTAAAGCACTTGTCAGAGACAAACTATTATTCTTTAATGGTTTTGGCCGTTCTGAGTGTCTATGAATCAGTTCTGTCTGATTATGCACATCTATGCACCACAACACTCACACAAAAAAGAAATGTAAATTTTTAAAAATGATTTTATGTAATTTTTCCCAAACTAATGACATTCCAACCGATAGATTTTCTTTGGTTTGTGAACTTTAAAAATCTGTTTTACACAAGTCATAACTTTCTCTCAATCTAACCAAGTTTCTTGTTTGTTCTGAACTTAGGCAGCAGAATGAGTCTTTTTTTTTAATATGTGTAAATGAAATTCAAATGAAACTGAGGTACAGTGCTAAGTAGACTACCAAAATATAGAAAAATAAGAATTAAGTGACACAAACTTATTTCAGTTTTAGGTGTGCAGTCCTGGTACTCGAGCACCACTATCCTGGATGTTTTCATAGTTTTTCCTGCCCCAACACACCTGACAGAAATAAATGAGTGATTAGCAAACTTCTGGGTAGGTAATTGAATTATCTAATCAGGTGTGCCAAAGCAGCAAAACAGCTAAAACATACAGAGCTGTGGGTCATGAGGAACAGCGTGGAAGACATCTGCTTCAGATGTTCCTCTGGGTGATTAGCAGGTGATTAGCAGGTCTACACAAAGTGATAATTTACTGAATCAGGTGATGAAGAGAGAAACAAGTAAAGTGGTTTAATCACAATGGTATATAGAAAAATTGCACATTGATTCTAACAAAACTAAGTACATTTACTTCATTACAGGATTTGTAATTTTACCAAATTTTTTTTTAATTGTAACTTTTACTTTTATTTTGTTATTCAAAACCTAAACATTTAACATTGAACACCTAGTTACATGTTACAAATTTAAATAAGACAAAAACTCATCATGAAATGAGTTGTTTATGCAGTAAATATGAAGCGATATACATATTTTCTTTAAAGAAAATTATGTAAATTGCTCCATTTACTCAACTCAGTTTAATGGAACTAGTTTGGTTCAGTAAATTCAACACTTCATTTCTTAGAGTGTGTGTAAAAGTACTTTTACCTTCCCGAATTATGTGTGCAGTTTTATGACTTTTACTTAAGTACTTTTTTCATCAGTGAAATATTTTTTTTACCAAAATCATTTTCTGTGAATATATTTTTATTTTTACTGTTATTTTTTTTCAAGTACATTATAGACCTCTGAACACTAAAAACATTTTCATATAAAGGCATCAAAAACATTTCAATAAAAATATGTATCTAAAGGGCATTTAAGAAGCAATGAAAATATATTTTTCAATTATTTAGGGTTAAAGTCAATTAACAGGTGTGGATGGGTGTGGCAGACTGATGGAGAAGTGGCAGAGAGGAAAACACAGACTAGTCCAATGTTAATGCAAGGAACAGAACTGAAAACACAAAAAACATATAAATAAAATAACCAAGAAAAAGTAAACCTGTCAACTAAAAAGTAACCCAAAAAAATGTTCTGCTTTGCTTAGATTAATCTTGGTTTTATTGTAACCACCATTTTTATTCTATTTTTCCTCCAGTTTGAGTTTATTTTAGGTTTCATGTAGTGTAATGTTCTCTGGTCAGTTTTTACACCTTACCTTTTTGTTTACTGATTGCTGCTCATAAATAGTTCATTTGTCACCATTTCCCTCTTTTTGTTTTCTGCTTTATTTCTGTTCGTCTCTGCCAGAACATTTCTACATTTTCACCTTCTTGGTTTGTCTTGGTTCTCTTTTGTATTCAGAAACAACAAAAGAGGGATTACTCCAACAGTTTACACCTAAGTTTAAATCTATCATGTGTAGCAGTCATCGTGCATTATGTGTTGAAGGTAAATCTCTACAGACACCTCAGATCTGATCTCAGTAACTTTAAATTTGACAGACGTAAAGCTCTTTTTGTGTTTGCTAAGGATGATTAGATGTAATTTCTTATTTATGTGACTGATTTACTCCTGTTTACGTAACAAATTATCACATTGTCACAGGAACAATGTTGCTCAGGCACTCAAAATTTTTCCTTTTAACACAGTTTTAACACAGTTTTAGCACAGTTTTACTAGAAAGTGTGACAGAGAACATAATATGTATTTGCACCTGTTGCAATGGATTTAGTGATTTTTATGGTCGTTTATGGTCTTGTTGATCATCTTACTTTATAAAAATATTGATGGATAAGCAGAGCTAAAGCAGATAAACTTGATGTTTTCTTAGGGGGTGCATATTGATTAGACTTATCTTTTTGACATTGGTTAGTCTTGAAAAAGAATATTCTCATTCCACTTTCCTAATTTAATTTCTCTTTCCATTTTTTCCCCACTTTACTTTTGCTACCTGTTGCACAGTTAAGAAGTCTTGTAATTTTCCTACATTTAATTTGGATTTTCATGTTTCTCATTATGCCTCAAGGGCTCCTGAATGATGAGGTATATACACCAGCTTTATAGTAGCTAGACGTTTTGTTATAAAAACACTGTGCAGCGTCAAAGCCTCTGCAGAATGGTTGCACGCTCCATGTGAGAAATGATTGACTCCGTAATTGATGCTCTCCTCTGCCCATATGTGGGCTGTTATCCCAGCAGCCCACAATTATTGATGAATTACCATATCATCAATATTTAAGCAATCTCTCACTGGGTAACCAAAAAAGAAAGATTATAATGGGCTGCAATTTGTAAAATATTCAGAAAGGGGATCTCTTGGACCACTTCCATGTGTGATGAGGGGGTAAACGGTCCAGAACGATGGCACTTTTTTTTTCCCATACAGCCATTACTAGGAGGGCGGTCATCCCCACAGGCTCTGGATCAACAAGAGAGTCAGACGTCACAAAGGACAATTGGCAACTTGTGAAACTTTAATCATGTTCATGAATTAATCAATAAATGTGGATAAATGAAGCTGGCGCTCGCAATCTAAATGATGGCAGGGGGAGGCCCCATGGCCCGCTGCTATTCTTACTTCCTGAATAAATCATTTCCTGTGAAGGCCTGGAGTGTCCTGCAGAGAGAGAGAGAGAGATAGAAGCTAAAGCTCTCCCCTCCTGAGTCTCTCCTGTGTTGATCTGAAGGCCACGGCTCCAAGCAGGAAGCTGAGTCTGGGTATTCACCTTACCAAAGAAGACTCGCTCGGAATATTTATCACACGGAGCTTCGTTTATTTCTTGAGGGAGCCAATTTGCAGGAAGCTTTCGCATGTCTGTGTCAACAATTACGCTTTATAACCGAGTATCTGATCTTGGTGTATTATAGCTTGTTGGGATTCAATTCTTAATGCCAAAACACACAGGAGAGATAAATGAATATTTCCCTCCGTCCCCGGGCATTTCAGCTCTTTATGTATCTTAACTCTAATTATAGCCCCACGCCTACGTTTAACATGTTGGCTTGGAACCACTGGTGGCTGACGGGTTTAACGCTAGCTGCTGGTGTAATTATGCAGTTTGAGGGACTTGATTACTAGCTTGCACCACAAGGACTTGTCACAGCATCGAGGGTAACCACTGGAGCAGAAGCAGATATGGATTTATATGCTGTTATGGGTGTTCACAGCTAAACTTATGGCTTGTGTTGCATAAAAAAACTTCACTTTGTCACTTTATAAAACACACACACATACATGATAATTTTTTGTCTGTCAGATAAGCTTGATAAAATTAATTGTAAAAAGAAAGTTTATGCATATTTGGTATCGTAACAGGAGTCACAGCAAAAGTAAGTCTACAGGAACTAAGTTCAATCAAATTCAAACTATATGCTGTAGAGTGTCCAGATGTAAATATGTAATCGATTTGTGGTTGGATGAATTTCCAGACTGGCATTGACAGATGGATAAATCACTCCGCTTTATGCCTCCCTAATATTTAATGTCAAGGCTGCATCCTTGCAAGACAAAAGCCGAGGCCTCCTGCTGGCACTGTAGTGCACTTTGTAGACTTTGAATGAGTCAAAGTAACGATCCGCAGCAGCATGGTGTCTCCCGAGCACTCTTCTTGTCTAATTCATCCTCAGTACTCAGCGGAGCATGGCAATATCTCTTCTCCACACACCCTCCTGCAGATCTGAACTCGCGATTACACCCCCAAATCAAATGAGTCTGGGACCGAGAGATGAGTCGGGCGGGGTTGGGGTCGGAGCTTGAAGTGGGGAGATGGGGATGATGTGACAGATGTGCATACAGATTCATCATACCAGCTTCATATCTGAGCAGTTGGAAGACAGAAAGTGAAGGTGGAGCTTGCCGAGTGATTTACAATTCATGTAAAGCCTGTTGGTTTAGGAAGGGCATTCATACAGAGAAATGACTTGAGTGTTTGTGCAGAGATTTGATGTGAACAATGGTGAACGTACGGCGGATATGTCCCCCGATATCCAAGCAACAATTTGTTTCCGGTTATGTAATGCAAATAGCAGCTGAGATACTTATTTCATCTGCTTTATGACACCAGGAACATCTGGCAGTGAACTATAGTGACTGCAGCTACAGATCAGATAGAAGCAGAAAAAATACTTTTACCTCTTATTCATACCACCTACTGTCATCTGAGGCACATACAAGTATTTCTAAAAATAAATTCCTTCATATATGTGTGTGTGTGTGTGTGTGTGTGTATAAACAAAAGTATATTTACATTTTAACATCACCTCTAATCCTGACAATCTGAGCCGTCCTGTCACTCATCTATCTTGAAGTGCTCACTTCAGAATTTGAATGAGCAACAAAACCCTCAGTTCTGATTAGAACTTTTTATTGTCTTCTCCAGTCTGTTGTCATGAGGAGGCCTTCAAAATGTGAAGAAAAAAACCCAGGATGAGATAAAGAGAAGCAGTTACTGCCCTATCATTTTGTTGATTGCCAAATTCTAAATGTCAAATAACCAAAACTATTGTTCAGTCTTAATTATGTAAAGGTAATGTCATCTGCTTTCAAAACTGTGCAGATTAATGCACCAAATAAGGGCATAATCGCTCGCTCTGGTGCTGCCTAGAGCGAGGATAGACCCATCCAGTATGGCGGCTACAGGGTATAGAGTATACTTTCAAGGATATCTATGTGTAAACCTGACGGCCCTGATGCTCAAAACTCATTCGGTGTGAACACAGCCTTAGATGATTAGCAGAACCGTTCCCACCACCATCCAATTCACTTTGAGCAATGCTGGAAAATTACGACTGACATTTTTGTTGTTTTAGGTTTTAACAAATAAGAAAATTAAAAGATTCACATTTTCTGAATCCGAACCTGTAGTTTTCACCAAAGTACACAGTTAAAACTATTACAAGAAAACATAAAACTAAATGTCAGTCCTCTTGCAACAGCAGCAAACACACAGGGAGAGATGATTAATGTGTACCAGGTGTGCTGGTTACTAACAGAAAACAGGGGATATGTAAGGAGATGGAAACATCAGAATCAGGTTTATTGGCCAAGTATGTTGACACACACAAGGAATATGTTTCCAGCTGTTCATGTCTACTAACAATATACAGATACTTTACATATAATTTACACATGTTGCACAATATAGAAAGAAAGCAATATGACAGCAGCATGCACAGTAAATATTAAATATTAGTACGACAGCAGCAGTGTAGAGGTAGATGATTATGAATAAAGTGCAGAAATGTATGATAAGAGTTATAGATAGTTCTCTATAGTATAGAGTATATGATCTAGCTGATGGATGTCTGATGATCAGCTGTTGATGATGGTGATGGCCTGGGGGTAGAAACTGTTCTGGACATGGACTTAGAAGAACATTTAAGCTGTGTTTACATGTGAACAGTCACTGGAAACGTTGGTATTTTTCTGATGTTGAATGTGGAAAATAATACAAACACATGCAGACACTTCAATTTTGAACATAACAACAGCTCCATCCAAACAAATGTGTTGAGTTTTATATATTAGAAGTAAGATTTTAAACTCTATTCTGACTCTGACAGGGAGCCAGTGGAGAGAAGTTTAAACTGGAGAAATATGATCCCTCCTTCCAACTCTCATCAGATCCCTGGCAGAAGCATTTTGGATCAAATGAAGACTTTTCAAAGTTTTTTTTTTAACACCCCCCCCCCCCCTACCACACACACACACACACACACACACACTTTTTTTCTGTTCACAAATCAGGATCAAAGTAGAGTTCAACATCTTGTGTAAAGGCACTTTAACATTTCGAGTGAAAAACCTTTTGTATTGTCTGTGTGATTTACCATCAAAGGCTGATCTTAAATATAAAAAATATATAATACAGTTTGTTCAAGGTCTTTATTTCATATGTATTTTAGATCAGTCACATCACGTCTGATACTGCTGCTTCTTACTCCACGGCTCTGCAGTTGTTCCCTGAAATCAGTACGTACCTGACCCAGTAAAGACATAATCGTTGTTTAGAAAATAATGAGGAGTATTTCTGAATGGGGGAAACACTGAATAGGGGAAGTCTCAAGGAGGAAATTATTACTTTTTAAGCGCAAGCAGGTAAAAAAGGTACAATTGTCCCAAACGGCCACATCAGCCATTAAGAGAGAGCAGCGGTGCTGTTATTCTGAGAAATAAGACATTTGTACAACAAGGCCTGAAAATGATGGGGAGAAAAATGTTTCATATTGTAGAGCTTAATGATACCAATTAGGGGAAATTACAAGTTTCTTTAATATTGAAGAGTGCATTATTTATTTTCACCCCGCTATCTTTGAAGTTTGCCTCGTCACCCAGTTCATGTAAAAAGATACTAACACGAGGTAATCACATACTTGCAGTAAGTGGACCCATAATTGAGATGTAATACACATTTCGAAAGTGGGCACTTGGATATCAAAGAATACAAAGAAACATGTCAACATAGATCCTGATTTTTTTAATATATTTTTTTTATTATGTATTGTATATATGTTGTTGCCTCTGTTCCTTTGAGTTCTAATCACTCCTTTGACGAAAACTTTTTAAAAGTAGCCACAGTGTGACTCAGCATGTGAACAAGTTGCATCAAAAAGGGATGATCTGAAAGGCACATATATCTATATATATATTCTTTTGAAGTTCTTTAACCTTGTTAAATCAGCCATGTTTTAAAACTTTTTTCCTTTCATTTTTCTTTTCAGAAGGAGGCAGCAAAATAAAAAACAGACTGTTGTGCTTACAGTAAGCAGAACAGGATCCACTGCCTTATTGAATGATGACCATTGTAATTAGAGTGGATAGTTTGATAGTAAAAAGTTTGATTTGCTAACTCACAATCCACTAACTAAAAATATAGCTTTGTTAACATTAAATTGCTAAACATGTAAAAATAATCTATATATACACATTAGTGGTAGCTAATGCTAAACATCTAAACAAATAAAAAAATGTGGAAGCTAACACAAAGAGCTACTTTGCTAAATGCTATGACCTCTAATAAGGTTGAGTCAGATCCTATGAATGGGTTCTTCTTCATTAAAATGTTTCATCTCTTCTCCAAGAGACTTCTTCAGTCTTAGCAGTTGCCGGTAAACTTAAGCTTGAAACATAATCGCTCCGATGTCGACTAGTCGACGCGCGGTCACGTGGTGGTTCGACAGTCGTTTTCGCACAGACCTTTCATAGCTCCTACGACACACC
>JARVGW010000086.1:6536340-6559717 GCA_031762495.1 Anablepsoides rubrolineatus | reverse complement strand
CCCAGCTGGGGTTTAATGAACTGAAGGGTTGGGGAAAAGTATGACTGGAGAATATTTTATTGATGAAAAGTATTTGAATTATTGAATTTGTTTTTGTTTATTAGGTTATCTTTATTTATGCGCGCTGTTTGTTTATTTGATTTTTTTTTTTGTTTAATTAAAACATTGTAAATATGTATTTAAAATTTGGTTGCACTATAAATATGGCACTGGTAAATGCAAAACCTTCAGTCTCTGTCCACTCCTTCTTAGAGTCGTAACCTGTTCTTCTGATCAACTAGCCTATTGAATCCATTATTAGGTTTTATTCAAACCTTATATTTGCAGTATATTGGGTTTAAAGGACACATATGCTACAATCCCCTCTCACATGCAGTGCTACAAGCCTGGGTCATGTGCTGTGTGTAGCACCTTTAGCATCTTGTGTGTCCTCCTGTTAGCCTTCGTCCACTTTAATCATTGAATGGTCAGAAAGGGTAGTTTTGGTCAAAATACCCTAAAGCACTTTGGGAGATGTAATTACTCAGATGTAGTTTCCCAGTTTTATGTCGCCCCTGTCTCAACTTGTTTTGGAACGTTCATTAAATTCAAAATGAGTGAATGTTTGCGAAATAAAAAACTTTAGATATCTTGTCTTTGTAGAGTATTCACCTGAATATAGGTTGAAAAATCATTTATGAGATATTTTAATAACAGAAATGTATACATTCAGATGTGGAAATAATCAAAAACACCCTTTTGTAATAAGAAGTGATAAAAAAAAATGTGTGTATGTTCTCCTGTGTGTGTGTGTGTGTGTGTGTGTGTGTGTGTGTGTCACTCACTTTGCATAATCTTTTATGTTCACTGCATGCGACCTTGTCTGTGTCAGACTTTGTGTACACTGATCAAACTCCGAGTGGCTCAGCTGCCTGCGGGGGGACGGGGCCGAGAGGCTGCGCGGGGAGAAATGACTGGTCACTGCTCTCGGGGCTTTTGTGCTTTAATGGCAGCAGGTGCGTAACCAGCGTGCGCAGGGGGATTTAACACAGCATTTGATCCCTTAAATGCCCTCTCTTTCCCTCCGTTTGTCTCATCTTCTTCCAAGTGCATTCAGCCGTGCACACTTGGAAGTTGAAGGAGAAAAATGTACCATCAAAGAGTGAGCTGCCCCTGGAGTGCAGGGGTGTAATACCTTCATGTCTCACATGACACTCACACATTTGGTTGTCATCCTTACTCTGGTTTTTCTGCTAGAGGTCAGCCATTAAAAATTATTCTAATAGTTATTTTTAAAATATTAAATATAGGAAACATGTTTTGTTGTTGGAAGCATTGTGCATTTTATGTAACAAAGACAGTAAAATCTGCTCTGTCATGGTGATAAATCTGAAAAGGATAGTTTAGATCTTTTGAAGTGAGCTTCTATACAAAGTCATAAACAATTAGTATCTCCCCTGTTGCAGATAGCTCTTTCGAGCATCTCAGTTTGAAGAAGTTGAATACCGACTGGAATAATGAGCTAACAGCTAGGCTAGGATCAAGACCAATGTGGATTGCTGTTTTATAATTATTTACATACTTTAGATGTCAATGGTTATTTGAAAGCCCAGATAGCAGCAACAGCTAGCTGTAGCACATCATTTGATTCAGAACTATCTATGTAATGTGCATGTTTTATAAATGGATACTATTTTAAGGAACCACTGACACTATTATATTTCTTCAAAATATAAGAGATTTATTTGAAATATGAGCATTATCTTAGACGAGAATCAAAATGGCTTGAATTTCTATAAAACAACACAACTACAGAAAAAATTTGCTGGTCCACAGGATGACCTAAAGTTAGCTTCTGAATCATATTTTTTCTCCAAACATTCAAAGTTACTATGTAACTTTAGAGTCATTTAGAGAGGTGTTTGGTTTTCTGACACCTTCTTTCAGCTTCAGTAACATCTCTGCTCCAGATCCATCAATTTTGTAAACTTTGTAAGAAGTATGCTTAATTTGTGAAGCCAGCGGAAGAGATATAATTAATAAATTAGGGGGGGGGTCTTAAAGTGTCGACACCTTCCTCTAACATTCTACCTAAAAGCCTGCTAGCTACAGCAGGTAAGATAGTAAATGTTCAGAATCTTTTCAGTGAACGCCACTTCAAAGCACCTGAACTATCCCTTTAATTGCATTTCTATATATTATTTTTGAACGAATGTTTTTCAAATCCCCATCGATTTGAAAATAAAAAAAAACTAAGCAAATTAGAAAAAAACATTTTACTTAATCATATATTCATTGAGGAAAATGTTCCATTTGTGAGTCAATTAGCAGCTCCTGATAGAATTAACTGTTAATTTAAAAGGAGATATTAGTGTTGAGCTTTTTAATTAGTCTGATGACAATCTGCTGTGAACATGATGTTTATTTAAAGGACAGATTTATCAAATGGCTGTAACCTTTGTAATGTTCGTGTTATTTTTAAACTGAAAATGAAAAACAAATGTAAAACGTTGGTTTGTGTAATGAATAAAACTCCTGGTTGTGAAAAGGAGTCACTATCGTGTTAGAAAAACTGGTGTCTGATAGAAAGTTTTTATTTTGCTGTAGCAACTCGTTTGACTTCTGACAAGGATAATATTTAAAAACATGTCTAAGCAAATGACAAAAGCATTAACAACAAAACCGTTTTAAACTTTCAATTTTTTTATAATGTGACAAAAATTGTAACATTCGTGTTGACTTTGATATAGGAAATTTATGTCTGCCCCACTAATACGCTCATGAGCATAATGGGTACTGGAGAACAGATAAAATATGAATTTGGAAAAATAGGTACCAGAGAACATAATTAGCAGAGAACATAAGTACATATTGTAGTACCAGGGAAGATCTGTGACTTTCAATCCCTGCAGGCAGTACATCATTCTTTAACAGATTTTAACACATGGGCTCATGAAAGCTTAAAAAAAACAAACATAAACTGTGGTTATTGCTACATCTACAAGTGCAATTTAAAACTCTAGCAAAGCCAAAGTCAGATATCAACAACACTCAGCTTCTCTGGGCCTGAGCTCATCTGAGATGGACTGACACAAAGTGCAAAAGTGTTCTGTGGTTTAACGAGTTCACATTTCAAGTTGTTTCTGGAAATCATGGACGTCGTGTCCTCCAGGCCAATGAGGAAAACGACTGTCCAGAATGTTATCAGCACAAAGTTCAAAAGCCAGCATCTCTGATGGTATGGAGGTGTATTAGTGCCCATGGCATGGGTAACCTGCACATCTGTGAAGGCACCATTTGGAACAACACTGCCATCCAAGCCACGGCTTTTTCAGGGACATTCCTGCTTATTTCAGCAAGACA
Source organism: Anablepsoides rubrolineatus (assembly GCA_031762495.1). NCBI lineage: Eukaryota > Metazoa > Chordata > Actinopteri > Cyprinodontiformes > Rivulidae > Anablepsoides > Anablepsoides rubrolineatus. The sequence continues at coordinate 6,556,375 of JARVGW010000086.1, read as the reverse complement.
ATCCCAAGTTACTTTCTACAACAACGTGGTTTTGTAGTAAAAGAGAGCAGGGACTGGTCTGCCTGCAGTCCAGACCTGTCTCCTGTTGAAAACATGTAACTCATTATGAAGTGCAAAATACAACAATGGAGACCCCGGACTGTTGACCAACTGAAGTTGTTTATCACTCAAGACAGAGAATGAATTCCACATAAAGCTTCAACAATAATCTCCTCAGGTCCAAAATGCTTATTTATTGTTGTTAAAAGGAAAGGTGATGGAACACAGAGGTAAACATGACCCGGTCTCAGCCTTTTTAGAACATGTTGCAAGCATCAAATTTAAAATAATTGAATATTTGAAAAAAAAAAAAACTATAAAATTTATCCATTTAAAAATTAAATATTTTGCCTTTGTAATGTATTCAATTGAATATAGACTGAAAAGGATTTGCAAATTATATTCTGTTTTTATTTGTTTTACACAATGTCCCAACTTTATTGGGATTGTAAAAAGATTTATAGCCTTTCAACCTGTATATCAGACAAAATGAGCGAACAAAGAGAAGAGTGCCGAGGATGGAAAACATTTAGTCAGATAGAAGCACAGCAGCAGCGATTCTGTCTGTTTGCAACATCATAAAATCTTCTCCTTTATGTTTAAAGCTGCAGTCATTATATATGAATGTAATTTAAAGTTGACAGAATTGGCCTGCCGTCTAAGTGCTCTATTTTGCACATTGTGTGTAGTGTACAGAGCCTGGAGATTTGTAAAGAGAAAAAAAAATGCCAAGGCTATATTTTTCATAGCTGCAGTGAGACGCAGCGCTTTTAACAGTATTCCTGAAGGTGTAAGAACAAACTGTGGACAGTGTGAAGCTACTGAAGATGCAGTCCTGAATCCCATTATTCAAGTGCAAAGCAGACAGCTTGGAGTAATGTGAAGAGAAAAGAGCTTTTGGGGAGTTTTTTTTTTCTGGAGCATGTGGCTTGGAAAGTCTGTCCTTTTTAAGCCCCGGTGAGGAATAAATCTGGGACCGCATCCAGCCAAGACTTCAAATCCTTCTTTTCTCTTTGGTTTCTAATTAACCGTTAACAGATGACTCATCCCTGAGACAGAAGGGAGAGGGGCATGTGGCAGTGTGCAGCAAAGCCTGATATCAAACCTTTACACCCTGTCCCTTTTTTTCTTTTCATTATTAGTTTTACTTATTTATTTACAGGTGTTTTTTTTTCTGCAGGCTTCAGATCAGGTTTGAGCTGATCTCAGTTGAACTCTTAATAAGCCTACTCATTTCACGGCACGCAGCCCAGAGATTAGATCTGACAGGGCAGGCATGGGTTGCTACTGATGCTTCAGATCTGCAGGCTAAGCTCCAGATTGGAAACGTTCCAAAGCGTGCAGCAGCTTCAGCAGCAGCTTCAGCAGCAGCTTCAGCAAGTACAGGGGAACAAATAGGTGAAACTGCGTGCTCCACTTACAACCAGCCCACCTGCTGGAATACGCTTCAACCTTCATTCTCCTCCTCAGAAACACACCTAACAAAGGGAGTTTTATGGTTTATAAAAAAAAAAAAGTAAAAGCTAAAAAAGCTAAAACTTTTTGGTTGTCAGATCTTTGTGGTATCCTCCCCCATATTCCAACAGCTGTTGGTTTGAGCTAAAGTGCTGACCTGTGATGGACTTGTAATGACCTCATAAATTGCATCCCTCTTTTATATTTCTTCACAAACCTAAAGACTCCAGAGGTATAATATTTTGTAGTTTGTCTTTACATGAGGAGGAAAGCAAACAAAAATCATATTAAATAAGGATTATTCATGTAGTCTGTGACAGATTTCCATCTCAGTATATACCTGTGATTTCTTTTCACTTTTATGGTCGTTATTTATTGTTTCTCAGCTCAACAAATCGTGGCCATCAATCTTCCTGTCAGGCTTTTCTTTTCTTTTTCTTTTTTGTACAATCTGTATTTAAACAAGCAAGAGTTTTTTTTTATTTTATAAATGTGGAATCATGCTGACCCCCTGAGGTTCAAACATGAAACTACACCTTGTCTGAACTTCAGTTTTAAAACATGAGTCAATAGAATTCACTCAGGGGCCAAAATGTTACAAAATAAAACTGAAAAAAGAAAAGATTTTGTAATTCTGTTTTACATGAATGTTCTCAACAAAAGTCATGGAAACAGAACTTTAAATAATTTTCAAGTCCAATTTTATACAAATAACTTTAACTATTGTGTTTTGATATAAAACTCTTATGATAATCATATTGTTGACTTTGTGTGTTTCCCCTTTATCCCTTCAAGTCACCTGCCAGGCCAGCATTGTAAATAAGAATGTGTTCTTAATGTTCTTCTACTTAAATAAAGTAGTCAAATAGATTAAATTAATTAAATAAGCTTATAATCCAGTTTAAGGTCAACAAAATAACACACAAACAAAATCTGTAGTTTCTTCCATGGATTTCTTTGAAGGTGGGGTTCTGTAGAAAAGTTGCAAACAATTAATATCTCACCTTTTGTAGACAAAACTTCAATGACCTCAGTTTGGAAAAACAGTTTAATTATCATAATTCAGATAATCCAACCTGCTAGTTTAAGTTTGATCAAGACAAAATCAGATTTTCTGCCACCTTAAAGTCTAAAAATAGAAGTTTCATGAGACAGTTCATGTGAACACTGCTATTTAATTACTATTATCTAGCAGCACAGAAACCTTTTCTTTCCAAAGTGATTAAAAAATGTCAACGTTGGAAGACTTGTCCATCCAGCCTCACATGTTAGAGCCAGAGTCTGACCCAGAGCCAGAGGAGAATGAAGCTGAGGAACCTGCAGAACCACAGATTTTGCTAAATTGATTAGCCGGAAGTCCGTGTCCTTGTTTAGCAGTTCTTCAGCAAACACTGTGATGATATTATTCAGAAAACTGAACGAAGTGAAAAACATGACCCAAACAGAATATAAAGATATCTACGCAGCTCCAGGAGAGACTAAATTCAACTTTTCTTTACAGAGACTCCAAGTACACAACAAAATGCTCTTATGGGCTAAAAAATAATTTGCATATGTCCTTTAAAATGTTATCTTCAGCAGGTACGATGATGATTTTTCACAACCTTTCCACAGAGCCCACATACAAAATATCAAATCCACTTTGCTTGCATTTAAATAGTATTTAAATTAAATTCAAGCAAAGTGAAAAGTATCAAATTTGCACATCTTTCTTTAAAATAGCATAGCTTTTGATCAAGAATATCATGTATAAAAAGATCTGGCAGGTTTTATTGTCTGAAATCAAGCTATTTAGAGATGTTAGAAAGGAAACATCATGGCATGAAAAAGACAGAGAAAACCAATTTTATTAGATTTTATTTTGTGTTTCCTAAGCACAGATGAGTGAGGTTGGGCTGTCTAAAGTCTGTTTGTAACTATTTTCCCCTGGTGGCGAACAAAAGAGGAGAAATGAGACCTGGGAGATTTCTTATAAAGAGATAATTATCCCTCTCCTCGTCCCGATGAGTTTCTCACTCAGAGTCACTCTTGTTGCCTGGTAACCAACCAGGGTTAAAATTAAAAAAAAATTTAAAAAAGGAACAAAATACTGTTCTTCAAAAGCTCAGTACAGTGTTTGCAAATCATCATCATCTGAATGTTTTCCAGGCATAATAAAGAAAAGAAGCGAGAGACAGAAGATGTGCTGTATTCATGTGGGTCTGGTTTTAAACTGTGGGTGAATTAACCAGAGACTTCCAGCTGAGCTGCAGGGTGATGCAATAAAAAGATGACATGTTGACTCTGAGAGGAGGCTGCAGGCCGACAGGGAGACACCAGGACTTTGCTGAAACTGGGATACATGGAGCTCATCATGAAGAATTAAACTAAATGTCAGGTGGACAACAAGGGTTGGAAAGATGAACAGATAAAAGGTCATGATTACTTCACAACGATGTACAAAATATAGTTTTCACTGTTAGTTTAAACTATGTTAACGTGAGAAATAAGAATGATATGCAAAAGTTTTAAATTTGTGATGATTAGATATCTGTGTTGTAGTTATTTCATGTTAGCGATTATCTGTGGTGGCCAATTTAAACTGAACTGACTCCAGTTGTAGATCCACTGATCCTTTCCTGTGAGTTTTATTCAAATCAGTCCAGGAATTTAAAAGATATTTTGCTAACAGACAGATGTCATTTGCTTCAACAGTTAATGTTATGTTTTAGGTAAAAATTTTACACATGGTATGGTAAAACTGGCATGTGGTCTGAGGAATTTAAATGTAAAGTTTTCTAAAAATTATAGTCAGCCTCTCTGATGGCATGTTCATAAGTGCACTTTTTTTGATCAGTTACTGTAATCTTGTGAAAAAACTTGTGCTTTATGCAATGTCTGTTTAACAAGTGGTCTTGTTTGTTATAGCAAGACAGCAAAAGTTTTGCACATAATATAAAACATGGAAAACTTGTTTTTTAGTCAGCTTTAAAATAAAGATCAAGGATAAAAAGATCCCAAATTGTTTAGGAGCAGTAACTATTTATAACACTCAAAAAGAAAAAAAAATATTATTTTTGCATTGTAAGCTTTTAAAATCCAATGTTTTAGAGCCAAGTAGATTTTAAAGGCGCTAAAAAAATTATTTAGATGGTAAAATCTTTTAAAACAAATAGCATGAAAGTGATGTATCTAACAGGCTACAGAGGTGCACTGAGTAATGTGAAGAGCTCAGGTTGTAAGTTGTCTTGTTTGAGGACAATATTTGCTTTTTTATATATATATTTCAGATGCTTTCGGTCGGATTGAGCTTTTTGCAAACAAAACGTGTCACTTTGTCCATCATTTTCCTGTTTTGCCTGTTGTGTTTCTGTGGCGTTTGAGTTGACTGCTTCGTGATAAAATATAAATCTGAAATGTAGCATAGAATTCAAAATGTTAAAACTTTATTGTTGTCAGATTCATTACGCGGAGAGTTCAAAGTTCATCTTTCAAAATGGCGGCCGAGCCGACTCGGGAGTGGAGCGAGGAGCAGCTAAAAAGTGATGATTTACCAAAAAAAGACTTAATAAAGTTTATCCAGGACAATGCGGCACACTCGGTATGCTTATCCCTTTAGGTTCAGATGGATTTCATTCAGATTTTTTCTTGTATATTACACCGTAAATGCTCATTTACTTTTGTTTCTGCAGCATGCTCCTGCAGGGTTAGCAAAAAAGCTGCAACATCAACATTATCATCGTCCTAACACCAGTTCAGTGTATTATTATAATAGCAGCACTATATGTTTTAATAAGTCTTATAACGTTTCCCCTTTTCTCTTTCAGTTTCTTAATGAGCACAAGCTGCTTGGAAATATAAAAAATGTGGCGAAAACTGCAAAGAAAGACCAGCTTATCGTTGCTTACAACCAGCTCTTCGAGAGCAAAGTAAGTGATGCTAAAAGAAGCTTTGATATTATTTTTCTGCTTCAACAGCCAGAGTTGATGAGAGGAGTGTGTTTTTGTGTTTTGCAGAGGTTTAAAGGCACAGAACCAGAGGAGGTGGCCGAGCAGATGAAAGCTGTGAAGATTGAGGAAAAGCCCAAAGAAGTCAAGGCAGAAGTTGTGGATGAGGTGCTTGTCCATGTAAATAAATATAAACTATTTATGATATTTTTAACTAAAAACTAAAATAAAAATCTCTCACTGCTAAACTCAGGGTCCTCCAAAGTACACCAAGTCAGTCCTAAAGAAAGGAGACAAGACCAACTTCCCAAAGAAGGGTGAGACTGTGAGCTGCTGGTACACTGGTTCTCTAGAAGATGGAACTGTTTTTGACACAAATATCCCCACAGGTATGGTTAGAAATGTGCGCATAAAGTAATCATGTTCTGACACTACCCAGATGTACAGTTTAAATTGCTAAAACTCCAATTCTGATTGAATCTTTACAAACCTCCCTGTTCCGATGCAGCTGCAAGGAAGAAGAAGCAGACTAAACCTCTGAGCTTCAAAGTTGGGATGGGCAGAGTCATTAGAGGAGTAAGTTCTTATTTCTGTCAAATGTAGCCTGTGCTATCACAGAATTGTTTTGTTTTTGTTCTGTAATGTCACACCTGTGTCCAACTCGTGTCATCATCACAGTGGGACGAGGCCCTCCTCACAATGAGCAAAGGTGAAACAGCCCGACTGGAGATTGATCCTGAGTGGGCGTATGGAAGAAAGGGCCTGCCTGAGTCCAAGTATCCTTTTTTTGTCAGGTTTTTTTATCAAAATAATAATATAGGACACCAATTTCAACAAAGTTGGGATACTGTGTGAAAATGTGAATAACAGGATGTTTGCAATGATTTGCAGATTTCATAAACTCACATTCACTCATAAACTCATATATTGGGGCGGCTGTGGTGGAGTAGTTAGGGGAGTCGTCTTGGAACCGGAAGGTCACCGGTTCGATCCCCCGTCCAACCGTTTCAGTCGTTGTGTCCTTGGGCAAGACACTTCACCCGCCTTGTCTACTGATGGTGGTCAGTAGACAACCCTGGGGCACACATGGCAGTGTGCCCCAGGGCAGCTGTGGCTACAGTGTAGTTTGCCATCATCAGTGTGGGAATGTGTGTGTGCATGGGTGAGTGTCTGTAAGTGTACAGCGCTTTGGGGTCCGGAAGGACTTGTTAAGTTCAGTCCATTTTATTCACTATGAAACATATTTGATGGCAGCAACACATTTTATAAAAAGACCAGGACGCGGCCATGTTTACGTCTGTGAAGCATCATCTTTTTTAACAAGTTTAAGAACAGACCAGTTGTTGCATTGATGATGCCACATGTGAGCTTATGAAGTATTTAATTAAAATGGAGCGCTTCACGTATTTGGCCAATTGGATGGATGTCTTCAGATAAAAAAATCATGCTGAAATTTGTTTTTTTGCTCTGAATCCAGAACCGAAATGCATAAATACTACATACTTGTGCATTTGTTCATTTATTGCTATTTTAAGCACAGTTATCACACATCACAGGTTTTCCTAATATTGTGCAGCCTGTCAGGTAAAATAAGGTGATTTTAGTAGTTTTTCTTTTAACAGTGCAGGTTGTTAATGACGTTTTTCAGTAAATTTCTATTTATACCTATTTATACAGATTTGTCCTTAATTCCTGCTCCACCAGAATTCCACCAAATGCAAAGCTCATATTTGAGGTTGAGCTGGTGTCTGTGGATTAAATCTTTTGCCTGCATGGTCTACGATGTAAGCCTTTTCCCCTCCTTTCTAAAGACCGAAGTTCACATGGTTCTGGACTGCACCATATCCAGCTCTGACATGTCTGCTTTGCCTTCATTTGGTCAATTTACTTATAACCAAACATTGAGTTTTGACTTGTATGGAATTGCTTGTCAATAATGTACATAAAACTGGTTTTGTTCTTTTGCATGTACAATATAAATGATCAATAAAGCTGTTTCCCTTCATACAAAAAAAGATTTTATTTTAACTTTATAAAACTCTTCTGGAGTAGCAGTAATCTAAGCAGTTCAAATCAACTTAAGTTGATTAAGTTGACTTTTTAACCCATTGAAGATGACCACTTTAATTATTCTGATTAAATGCATAAAGTGACATCTAAAAAAAAACCTAACTATATACTGTGTAAACCAGAATTGATAACAATGCTGCTCAAAGCCAAGTCAAACTTCTCTTTATTCTGTACAGGACAACATTTAACTTGGTAAAAACAGACAGGTGTTGGTGCTGTTTCTCCTTTGGATCATTGAAGCATTTTTAGGAGTTTGCGTTGGGTCCCTTCTTCTTTCCGAAGGTGGGCACGACATTCACGAAGCGCCTGTTGTACTGGATACGACGCTTAGCACGGCCAGTCTTCTTTTTCTTCTTCTCCTGCTTGTCAACCTGGACAAAACCGTGAAAGAACATTGTAAATATGACTACTTTAGCTAAAACGAAGAAAATACTTCTATTATACACATTTAAGCAGCTATATTGCTAAACAGGTTTCAAGAAAAGAAAAATAGTTAGGAAACAGCTCACATAGTAAGAGAGGTGGACACCACCTAAAATAAAATAAAAAAAAAAACTTACTTTAGGAGTCTGTCCTCTCACTTTTCCGGCACGGGCAAGTGAACCGTGCACTTTACCTGAAAAAGAAAAACAACCACTTAAGTTATAAAGACATTCAAACAACTTTATCATAATGTGTGCTATTATGAAAAAAAAAAGAAGCTTTTTCAAGCTTGCCACTTTATCAAGTTAACTAAACACCCGTTAATGGTGGCAATCAGTTCAAGCTCTACAGTAATGATACAGACTTGTGTTTAATTTACGAGCTCACCTCCAAGCAGCCTTCCAGCCACCTCCAGGGTACAGTGCTCAGACACACCACAGGATGCCAGAGAGGCATCATCCTCCAGTGGGCATCCAGCAAGCAGCAGGACCTGATCCTCAACACAGAGTCCTTCCAGAGTCTGGACATGGGCCTGGAAAACACCAAAGTCCAAACATTTATTTACACAATACTGTGTTACAGCCCTTTCTAGACTTGTAACAAACGTGTGTAAAATATAAATACAGTGACATTCAGTCTAAACTTCGTACCTTGATCTGGCCAACAGTCTCCTGTCCCGTCACCTCAAGGGTGTGGGTGTTCTGGGCACGCAAAAACAGCTGCATCTTGACGCTAGAAGAAAACAACTGCAGTTTGATTATCCAATATTTATTTGATGCATCACACAAGTAGCATTTCAAAACTACCTTAATATGGAATTAACTCGAGCAAGTTCAGCTAATTTGAAGTCACTAACCACAACACAGGGATTCCCTGGTTGAGCCATGCGTTTTAGATTTTGCCAAAGTTTGTATCGGCTTCAATAAAACAAGATGTCTGCCGCGGAAATTGCTAGCACGTTTCGGGTTTTAGAATTACGGTAAACGCTGTTATTCACCTAGCTGCAAATATTTTATGTTAAATAATGTGCCAATGCGTCCCCGAAACTTAATAAAAGAAGACAGTAAATTGGTAAACTACGCCAGAGACTGAACGAGTTTTTAGCTAACACAAGGCTAGCTCGATTAGCCACACGATGAAGCATGCGTGTCGGAAAAAAGCCGCTTAAATATACATAATATTTACTTTCAGAATAAAATATAGCACATAATATATGATAACTAATTATTTAAATACATCACTGGGAAAGTAAGACCTGCTAGGTCGTAGTATTATGATGTTTTTCGTGGAAAAATGAGCAGCTCATACCTCCTCAGATGCTAGTCGTTCCACGCTAAGCACAAAAAGGACCGTCTGAGGGGGCAGCACTGCGCATGTGCAGATTTACGCATTACTAGGCGGAAGTGATCACTACGCGTAATGTTTTCTTAATATACATAGATTCATATATATTTTTGTACATCTTTGTTTTGTAAACTTGAGAAAAAAAAAGTTCTGTTAATCACTTAGCACATAAAAGGCTGAAGGTCAGTAATTTCTTAGTTTATAGGCCTTTATTGCCATAGTTCAATCTACCACTGCTTCACAAATTGTCAGTACTTTCTGTACCATATAGAATGTATAAATGTAACTAGATGGGAGTGTCTAAAGCATTGAAAATAATATTTGACTATCAGAATTATGACATCAAAATGGGTCAATTTATAATCTCTTTATTATGAAATCAAGCCAAAATAATAATAAAAAAAGAAACTCTTCATTACCCTCAATGGAAACAAGCATGAAATTTTTAAAATGTTATTGTTTGGGAAAAAACAACTTTTTTTTTATCTATGAAAGCAATCTTCACAAGTTTAAATCTGAAACAAAGCAATATCTAAGACATCTGATCTAAAATTAAAGTCTTTGTACATGTCACATGGGAGGGAAAAGCAAAAAAGAACCTGCCTTCACAAATTTTAAATCAAATTAGAATTCTGAGATGATCAAAAAATAATAATTAAAAAAAGAAAGAGTACTAAATAAAAACGACTAATCTAACCAAGTGTTGTACCATGGGGGTTTAACATTAAAAAAATCTAAGCCAGAAGGTGTGAGAAGAACAAGTAAAACTTTCTGTGCACTGTATAGCTGAACTGAAATCTCCGTGACACCCAAGTATTTTATTCTGCTCAAAATGTTAGGATCAGAAAGAACTCCTTTCCATCTTCATGTCAGCAGTCTGATCATCATGTAGGAGGGGGAGGGTAGTATTGGTTGTACTGGGCGTACTGGTTGTACTGCCCCCAGGAATTTTGTCCCCAGCCACCATATTGTTGCTAAAAAAAAAAAAAGAGAAAGAATATTACAATATTTAGCAGGTTTAAACAAAACATAACCTAGCTTACAAATTATTTTCACAGACTATTTCACAAACAAATCCCAAAAGGTAGCCAGTTGTGGGACAAACATACCTGGTACCAATTGTAGTTATATGCAGAGTTGTTTGCTGACATGTCCGTCATTGTGTTTGCAGCAACTGCAGAAGGGTCATCTGCTCGTTGTCTTTTGGCATCAGGTTCTTGAGAACTGGATAACAATGTTCAGATTAGCAAATACCTACTTAATATTTGCACAAGTTACATTAAACTTTTTCATTTGAGGGCTGCCATGTTTGTTTTTAACAACCAATGTTTTATTGTTCTAATACTTAAAAATAATCAGATTGCTTCCAACAATCAAAAAATACAGATGTGTTGAGAGACATCCATTATTCACCTGTCATATCCATTCTCTGCTTTCCTCTTTAAAGATTCATTTTCTTTTTGTAGATTTTGCTGTTCCTCGTATGCAGCTACAAGCCTGGGAGAAGTAGATTGAAAACAGTTCTTGTCACACAATCACTTAACAATCAATAACTGTCCACTCACAAATCTAGAAACTCACGCATTTATGTCACTGCCAAAGTCTTCCAAAAATTCAACCTTCCTCTGAGAAAAGACGATGCGAGACTCCAGGGGCATAGGGCTCTTCAGAGCGCGGTCGAAACAAGCCAAGATCTCAGCCTCGTTCTGCTGAATATCTCCGCTGAATTCCATCTCAAGCAAGTTCAAATAAAGTTTTGAGCTAGTCTGTAAACACAGAAATGTTTAAATCAGACCAGAACAAACTGCTAAATATTAACTTTGTTAAGATTAATTCTGTCAGTATACAAAAATCAACCAATGCTCACCTGGTCTTTTTCAATCGCCTCGAGCAGCACCTTCTTCGCCTTGCTCAGACTTCTCTGGATCTTCATCAGCTGCCTGGCCAGCTTCACAGCATAAAACGTCGCCTCAGTAGGATTATTCGCAGACTCCATTGCTTCCCTCAGCAGTGCTTCCGCTCCCTCCAAGTTACCGTGACGACGCTCCATACTGACCCTCCGAAGACGCGCCATGGCAAGACCTGGAATCGTCGCCTCCAGGGACGTCAGGATTTCACGAGCCTCATCCATGTTGGCTGAGCCAAAAAAAAGGGACCAAACTTTGAGTTTGACTTATTTATTTCAGTTTTTTTTCTTATCTGTAATCTAGAGTCCCTCACCTTGTTGCTCCTCAAAGGCCGCCCACATCAAGTGGATGGAGGGTTTTTTGGGGAGGTGGATGGTACACGCTTTCTTGTAGACATGTCTCACGCCATCGATGCTGAAGCCCTCTAGATATTTTGCATACTTTAGAGTGAAAAAAAGAAAGCAAGTTGGAAGGAATGCAAGAGAGGATAGAGGAAAAAAGAAAGAAAGAAGAGAAAGAGAAAAAAGCAAAAAGAAAGACAAAAATATTTAAAACCTATCAAATCAGCTGATGCAGACAGTGATTTGCTTCATTGACAAGATGGTTCTTAGAAATTTTCTGTGTAAACCCATCAGCACCTTCATGGAACCAATTAGATAAGTTTCTGTAAGGTAGTGGGGAGACGAAGAAGATGCAACGTAGTAGTTGGCAAATGCTGCAGTCAAATCTTGTGTGGCAAGCTGGCCATCCCCTAATACAACAGATACAGTCACATATCAACGTTACACGCAAAGAGAGTGCAGGACGTTTCACTGTGTCGATGTGAAATCATCGTTGATGGGGAAGTGCAGGGAGGCAGCAGCGATGCGAGAGAAGTTCAGGGTCACGCTACCTTGATCCAGAACTCCTCATAGAGTGCGCAGGCGATGAGGCATCGTTCGAAGAGGACCACTACACGCTCCGGGGTTCCGTTTTCTATTTCAAAGTCCAGGTACTCCTTCCAGTTGTTCAGCTGCGTCTTCTCCAAGGCTTTGACGTGGAAGTACGGTCTCTTAATCTGAAATTTTAAAAAATGGATTTAGTATGTGGATGGGAGAAATAAAACATCTTTTTAAACTTTATTTGAAGAAAACAAAACATACCCCTTCTTCAAAGGCCCAACGCTTGCTGACTTCATGTTCATTATGATTGAACACTTCCTGGCGAACCTCAATCACTTTGTGCCGCATGTTCTCAATCTCTGTCACCCTCTACAAAAGAAAACACACATAAGATATCAGAAACTATGTTTGCACTCTTTTATACCACTCTCCACTTGATGTTAAATCTAGTGCTGGGACCAAAGATTTACATCACCATGATCTTGCCAGAGACAAGACGCCTGTAGAGGGAAGAGGTATGAATGTACCCTGCACATCAGCCTCTGGGTTCAAGCAAGCCCTGATGGATTCAGTTAGTTATAGGGTGTGTTCCTGACTGGTTGCCAAGTTGAATCCCACTCACTGGCTTGGCTGCTGACATAAAAACACCTCTTCAAACCTGAACATTTCAATCTATTTCACCAAGGATAAGAGGCAAACTCCTACACCTGCACACAAAGTTATTCATTTGTCTTCCCTAATAAGCAACAAGAGGTGTACCTTAGCAGGATCTGCAAGATCCTCAGTACCAGGTGGTAGCTCTTCCTGAGCGACATTCTGCTCTCCGTCTTCACCAACCATTGCAGACAAGCTGGATTTCGACAATTCGTGTCTGAGCTGAAGAAACTCCTCTTCTAACAAAAAATATTTGGGATGGTTGTTCTGCACATGATCTTTGAACCTTTAAAAGATAAAATAGATTTCAAAATCAATTTTTATAAAGATCACTAAATTCAAAATATGAAAGCATATAGGATATGACTCAGGAGGGTAAAGAACAATAATCAAAAAGGTAGGTTAAATAAATATAACATTTGATCTTTACCTCTGAAAGTGCTGGGAGTACAGCTGAGTTGGGATGCCCAAGATGCGATCATAGATGGCTGTGACATTAGCTAGTTTCTGCTGCTCTGTTTCCCAGTTTATGTAGGCTTCCCAAAGGCGGTCTGAGCGAAAGTCAGTGCCTGCTGCAAGCACTGCATGTTCGTAGGATCTAAAGACAATAGAATAAAATCATTCAACTTAATAAAAGTAAAGGAATTTTGGCTTAGTTGAATATAACATTTTGAAATAACCAGATTTTAATGTATTACTGATATCCTACGTACTTACACATTAGATGGTAATGATATAAAAACAGTTTTACTTACGCTCGAATGCGTCCCTCGGTCTCAGGGTCAGTGAGATCTGAGTTCTCTTTAATAAAGGTGAGGTAGTGAAGCCAAAGGTCCACACTAAGAGGGATGGCCTGTAAGCCTCTTCTGTACACCTTGGAAAAATTAAAACAATGATCAGAAAGATTTAACTCTTGCTACATGAAGTCTATTAACGACTCAATGTATTGCTGAATTAATGTAAATGCATGGTAGATGAAAAGAAAATACATTACATACAAAACATTTACCTCTTCTGCAACCTGTATATTGCCATGCTTTTTCTCAAGATCTGCATACTTCTTCCAGTAGCCATAGCAGTAAGGGTAACGCAGGAAAAACAGATCAAATGACTTTCTTGCAGCTGTAAGGACATTCTGTGAAAACACACAATAAAAAAATTGCAATTTATATTTTATGTACAAGTAAATTGGGTTCACTTTAAACGAAATATATCAGTATCGGTCAATATTGGTCTTTATTTAGAATATCGCATCGGTCAGATATGTAAAAGTGGGTTGATATTAATATCCAGTATTGATTTCCCCAATTTTTAGTTTTGGGTTTCTGTTTTGGGAGGGGAGATGGTTGGTTCAGCGGCATCCGTTTGATCACAATAGTGATATTGATGCTGCGTAGCCAGGAATAACTGAAGTAGAGGGCCATGTCAGCGGTCTGGTCATTTATTTACAGTATCAAAAAAAGACTCAAGTGTGTTTGTGCATATATGTATAATATAATTTGTTTTGTGTAATATCGTTAAATATCAGTTATCGGCCATAACGGCAATTATTATATCGGATATCGGCTGAAATTTTCATTATGGTGCATCCCTATATAAAATTGAAGAAGATCTCAAAAGTCAGTTACCTCTTGCTCCACATATTGCAGCAGGGTAACCCAAGAATTAAAATCGTCTGGGTTGTCCTCACAGACTTTGAAGAGTTTTTCAAACTCTGATGGTAGCTGTGGCTCAGTAGGAACAGCTGCTTCTTGTTCGCCTTCTTTGGCTGTTTCTTCAAGCTCCATGCCATCCTCCATTGTTTGTGGTGCTACAGCTCCATCTAAAGAAGAAAAGGTTAAACTAGCGTCACAACTTAAAAAAATAAATCCAAATAAATGGTGATACATACAAGTTTTATACTGTTTGCTTTATAACTGCCTATCCTCACACTTAGTCTAGATATTTTTAGATACCTTGACTGCCATCTTGTACAGATTCCTCTGGCTGAGACGCTGCAAGTTCTGTTTGTTCGGTCCCGTCTGTGGGCGGTGGAGGGGGTGGAGGTGGAGGATGCTCTCTTTGGAAGAGTTCAGCATTAGCAAGCTGAAACTGCTCCACAGCTTTCTCCACAGAACCTAGCTCCGAGTTCATAGGCTGCTGCTCCGGCTCAGGAGCGTCTTGAGAAGGATCCGAGTCCTCGGGCATGACGCTGGAGAGTTGTTCCGAAGAAACCTGGCCTGCAGACCACTCAGCTGCTTGGCCTTCAGCAGGACAGTATGCATTTCCATTTGTCTCCATGGCAGTGGACTCAGTGTCCAGCATTCCACTGAAAAGAGTCTTGAGAATTTCAGGTCTGCTGGAAAAACAAAATTGTTTTATGACTTCAGGTGCAATAAACAAACAACCTCAGGGTCACATTTCAAGCAAAATGCTCATATGAGCCTTTATCTTCAACTGAATATCTCTTAGATTTAGACAATAAATAAAACACATTGGATTTTATTCTCAGAAACTGTGGTCAAATTCCATCACCTGAATACTTTTTTTGACCAGGTGACAATTTGATTAAATATATATGACCCATGAAAAGTTCTGAGGCACCTAATTCACTGTAAAATTGTTGTAGTTTACACACCAAATCAAAGTAGACAAAACAATTAATGTACAAAGCATGACAAACTATTCCTTTTAATATAAAAATAAAATATGATAAAAACCACTTTAAAGTACACAACTATATATTTTTTTCTTTCTTTCCAGAAAAGTAAAACTAACAAACCTTATTATGAAAACGTGCATTTCTAAAGAGGCCCGCATTTACTAAGACCAACTTTGTACTATTTTATTTAATAGTCAAATTATTTTGCACTGGGGGTGAAAGGGTTAATAGCAACAACTACTGCAAAAAGAAACTTCCTTGTTTAAGTAAATATACGCCCTAGCCGAGCTAAAAATATTTATCCTCGTGATATGTTAAGTATAAATAAATCATCATATGCGCATTATATCAAACTTTATTTAAGTTTAGACATTTAAAAAACTGGATTGGTATAATCATGCAGTCTGTTACAATTATTGAGCCTC
Source organism: Anablepsoides rubrolineatus (assembly GCA_031762495.1). Lineage (NCBI taxonomy): Eukaryota > Metazoa > Chordata > Actinopteri > Cyprinodontiformes > Rivulidae > Anablepsoides > Anablepsoides rubrolineatus. The sequence goes on along the minus strand of JARVGW010000086.1, from coordinate 6,540,610 downwards.
ACTTGCTGTGAAACCACCTTTTATACGAGGTGATTTTGCACAAAGTTCAAAGGAAGTTAGCTCGTCTAAGTTATGCAAACAACTAGCACAGCTGCAACTTGACATCAGCCTCGCTTTTAACGCGAGTTGATTTATTTACATTAATTTACTTAAGCAAGTATTATAACCGCGTTCAGACTCAGTATATCATGAAAGATTCGCCTAACTAAATGAAGACATTTTACTAAAGAACTAGACCAAGAAAATACCATGAGGTGGCTTCAACTCCAGTAATTAGTCGGCCCCATATTCCACACAAGCTAGCCGGCTAACGACTGCACTAGCATGGCTAGTGTCCGCGTTGAATGTTAAGTTGAAACCATTCCTAGCGCCAATACAACTAAATAAAAACCAAATCACTGGTTGAAATCTCACCTGTACCGTTCACGTCACTGCACTAAATTTTGTGAAATTGTAGACAAGCTCCGGAGTCGGTAAGGCTAAACGCGGCTTTGGAGGCAGGGCACAGAGAACGAGCGCACTGCGCATGCCCAGTCATATCACTACAGACACGCATAAGAAAAGGGGCCTACCAGGCAAGAACCCAGGGGCTCACTGTCAAAATCATAAACAGAAAAAAAAACACAAATGGGTACAAGTGTTAAATTAAATGAAACACAAATAGTTTTATTAGATTTATTTAATTAGCAACTAAACATAATAAAACAATTGCCTTTTACTCCAAGTTCTGTAGAAGCCTGTAGTCACCCATTCAAACCAGATGTGTGTGGCAGCAGAGAGAAACTTCAACGTGTAGGATAGTCAGTGTCCTACAAGGACCATAGACACATCTCCACCCAAATGCAATCTGCTAACTTTTCCTTCAATATATAATTATCTGTGGGGGGTAAAGCAAAAAGAAGATTGTCCAAATCATGCCTTTTGCATCGTTTGTTTGAAGGCTTTTTATTTGTGTGTGTTTGCATTTGACCAAAAACAGATATATAAAACTTAAATTTTAATTATTCCATTCTGTAATTAATAACGTAGTTTTATTTGATTTAGAATAAAAAAAAAATACAAATTTGAATGACAATAAAATAAGAAATAAGTTGATATAAATAAAAACAGCATCAATAAAATCGATCACAATAAAACCAAGATGCTGTCAAAAATGTCCTTTTGAGCCAAAGTTGGCAAAGCTAAAATGTAAAATAAATTAGCATTGGATGAATTAGTTGCGCGTTATGTAATAAAACATAATAGCACGTGTGCGACTAATATAATGAGTTGAAAATCTGTGAGTGTGTGAAGCACTGTAGCTCCCCCGCCCTTTCCACGCGAGAAGGGGGTCTCTGGGCCGTCTCCGCCCACAGGACATGTTCTGCAGAGACCCCTACTTGCTCCACGTCACACTGAGCAGCGGAAACTGTTTGAATGAATGATTCAACAAATCGGAAAGAACCTACTGTTGTTGGTAATCCCCCACTTTTCAGATCATTACTACCCAACAATTTTATTTGTTTTGTCACATGTTACTAATGGTATATTAAATGTATAAATGGCGTCAACACAAAGCACTGGACCGAGCTGCTGCACGCTTTTGAAATGGCGTACAGTATATTTAGGGGTTATCGGAAATTATATCTAACAATAAAAATTGAAAATGTAGAGACGCATTCTTTCCTCCCAGACAGGTGCCAGTTTTAGTTTCAAATATAATTTGTTAGTAGGAGTTATATATGTGGAGAAGTTCGTGAGGCTTAAGTGAAACAAATGCTCTAAATCGTGCTATTTTTAAAAGTTTTCAGATACCCGAGCTATGAATGAGCTCCTGAACGCATCAGCTGTGAGAGAGCTGGGTGTAGAGGAAGTGGCGGCTGATCTGGGTCCGCACCTTTTCCGGTAACACAGCCCCGCCACTGCTGTGACTAGTGGCTGGAGAGGGAGGGAGAGAGAAAGAGGGGGAAGGAAGAAGACAGACCGAGGGCGGCAAGAGAGCGGGGAGAAACGGCTCTGGGGAATGACTGCCGCAGACGCAGGTATGTACCCCGCTCTCAGTTTATGTTAGCTTGTAGTTAGCGTTTGTGTTAGCAGCGAGAGTAATGTTTCAGCTCCAAAGTTGTCCTCTGTTCTAACACCCCTCCCTTCCTTCTTCAAACCAGGGGGAAGAGAAGAAGAAGAAAGTCAGATGAATCAGTGACCTTTAGGGCGGTTTTATTCTGGATGCCCCGGTACAGAAGCGGACCAGGGGGGAAATATAAAAAATCTACATGCTTTGAAATTCACCGAGTGGAAGAGAAAGGTGGGGAAAAAACCGCTAAGCAGGCAAAGTGTGGACAGCCGGCAGCCAAGGAGGAAGTGGGAACCCCGGCTTGGACTGGGCCTGATTTATATGGTCCGCTTCTTCTTCTTTTTTTTTTTTTGGAAGCAACTAATTAAATAAAAGTTGCTTCCGGTCCAGCTCACCTTGAAGTAAGAGGATTATTTTTAAGAAGAAGAAAATTGTGGATTTTGAAGGGAGTCTTGTGTGAAGAGATGTCATTTTTTCTTCTTGCATTGGAGGGCAGTGGAAGATGAAAACATATCCCCACCCAAATCTGTGAGGGCTCCATAATCACTGTTTCTTCTAACTGCTCAGGTCCGATTACCTCAGTCCAGATAATTGTATTGTACAAACTTGAGTATTGACACTACTGTCAGCCCACCGCTGCCATCACGTGTGGAGATTCTGCACACTGAAACTGAGACCTCTCCATTGGAGCAAGACGTAATTTTCCACTCCTGAGGGAAGAACTACTTTTCTTTTCCTGTAACAAAGTATTTATGCACATCAGACAAGATGGGGAAAATGCTTTCAAAGATCTTTGGCAACAAGGAGATGAGAATATTGATGCTTGGACTTGATGCTGCTGGGAAAACCACCATCCTGTACAAGCTGAAACTGGGACAGTCGGTCACCACCATTCCAACGGTCGGGTTCAACGTGGAGACCGTCAACTACAAGAATGTGAAGTTCAATGTCTGGGACGTGGGTGGACAGGACAAGATCCGACCGCTCTGGAGACATTACTACACGGGCACCCAGGGCCTGATTTTTGTGGTGGACTGTGCCGACAGGGACCGGATCGACGAGGCGAGGCAGGAGCTCCACCGGATCATCAATGACCGGGAGATGAGGGAAGCCATCATCCTGATCTTTGCCAACAAGCAAGACCTCCCTGATGCCATGAAGCCCCACGAGATCCAGGAGAAGCTGGGCCTGACCCGGATCAGAGATAGGAATTGGTACGTTCAGCCCTCATGTGCAACATCGGGGGATGGACTATACGAGGGCCTGACTTGGCTTACCTCAAATTACAAATCCTAATGTTTCCTCCTCTCCTCTCACCAGCCTGGACACTTGGAGGAAAAAATGTAGCTAAAAAAAGCAATTCAAAGCAATTATCACCAGGATCTCTTTACTGAAAATGTATTAAAAAAAAGTCACGATTACTTTTGGTTTTATATTCTCTTTGTTGACAATAACTTTTCTTTAACCCAAATTTTATTTAAGCAAAAAAAAAGTTATTTTCTTTCTATAATCAGCACTGCTAAAATATACAATAAGCTTACTTTTGACCTGTTTCAGCAATTTATTTACTTTCCTCTGTTTAGAAATTCCTGTAAAGGAATGCAGGACATGCATTTTGGAGTTTGGCCCCTTGCTTTAGCTCTCGTTCTGCACTCTCACCACCAAGCTGCATATCCAAAGGATGGGAAAAGTCTAGAAAACCATCGCCTAAATCAGCATATCACCCCTCGTGACTTAAACTGTTTCCTGTTTATATGTAGGAATGTGCATCAAGGATGTGCTAGGACCTCAAAAACTCACCTGCTTTCAGAGTCGATTGTAACGGGACGAATGCAGACATATGGGATTACTTGTCTCTGGTGCGGTGGTTCACATCCATTATGTGTTATTATTGTGGATACTCCAAAACACTCACTGTGATATGGATTTATTTTTGTTGTGTCAGGGTCTGAATCTGTTACCACCAGTCTTATTATGAGTTCTCACTTTTGTTTCTTGGAGCTTCCATGACTGTTAAGTATTTGTAGTTTCCGTTGCCTTAGCAGGGATACTGAGACGGTTCCTACAACAGCTGAGTTTGCACTTTGGGTGGTTTGTAACTTGCTGGTTTGTGTGCATTTCCATGCTCCTTAACTGACTTTTGAACTCCAGCAAGTGTTTACGAGATTCTCAGCGGGGGGGGGGGGGGGGGGGGGGGGGGGGGGGGGGGGGGGGGGG
>JARVGW010000086.1:6501439-6528992 GCA_031762495.1 Anablepsoides rubrolineatus | reverse complement strand
AGTTACAAATCTTAATCTACAAGTACAAAGACTGATTTACAAGTACAAAATATATATGACCAAAAATTGAGCCGATAAAAGAGCAACATACAAGATGGGTGTTTAATGCACTTGTAGACTCAGTTGGCCTCAGCTCTCATAGCAGATGCACAGGAGAGCTACTGTCTGCTGACCCACATCCAGCCTCTACCATTTCACCCCCTCTGAACAACCTCATTACGTCAGACTCTGTAATGAACCATAAGACTGGTGGCACAGTATAACCACACATTAAAACAAAAGAGTTGATCTATTACTTTAAATATTCCAGGACGCCTCCACATGGCTACAGATACCTCCTGCGTGAATTTCCAAACGCCTCAATTTAATCTGTCTGTGGGAGCCAGCGTCTCATCATGGAATCGTCCATTCACACTTTAACGGGGGAGGTATAGAGTTAAACTTACTCACAAATTAAAATATAGTCATGTTATTTTGATATATAACACATATATGAACTTTTTTAATTTGTACAAATCCCAAAACACCCACGTTTAACTGAAAATGTAGTTTTGTCGGATATTTTAAGATAATTTGAGACTGACTTCTCCCCCCGATAAATGTTGGTACGTTCCACACCCTGCCTTTAGCCGCTGTTGTACCCTATGCTACTGAACAGATTTACCGCGAGACAAACTAGCTTCCCACTGGCTTTAACGGGACGAAAAGATGCTTCTTTACGGGATTAAAACAATAAAACAAACACCAAGAAGTCTGGGCAAACTTTCTTCAAGTGTGCCCAAACTTTGATAAGACTTCCAGCCTAAACCACTTACCTTCCAGTTCCGAGAGTGTGTTAGCATTGTTTTATGTTTCTCCTCTGATTATATTTCTCTACCAGTGTGGACGTGCTCGTTTTGCCTTTTTTCAATTATTTTGGAAAAGTCCAGTCTGATGAATTCACCGAAAAAAGACGGAGACGATGATGTGCCCGTTAAAGAGCCGATAAAATATGGAGAATTGGTCATTTTAGGGTAAGTCTCTTCCTATGCAAACCTCGGTGTAAAGATTGTAACGGTGTGGGAGGTCGCTCCAGCGCTAAATTCAATTAAAACGAGCTCCAGATGCACGATAAGACAAAAGATGAGGTGCTAAATCGGGTTTAATCCAGTTTGAACGCACAAATATGCGATCCTCGTGTTGTTTCCCGTCAGCAAACGATGGTCAAATAGTATGGTCGCGTAGTCGTGTTATAAAGTAAGTTTTCAGTCCAGATGTTGTGATATATCCACTTGAATTATTTGAGAACATTGTTTTAATATAAATATCGTGTGAGTCTGAGTGCAAAAGACATAAAATGTGCTGTACTACATAAGGCTACTACGGCTTTTTCATCAATGGTTGTAGAGGGGGCGAGCAGCTCAGGCTGAAAATCCCAATGATGTCATCCACTGCTGGATCCGTGACTACTAAAAGTAGCACTGAGGAGAAATACCATATTGTCTGGAATATGCATGCAACTTGCTCTGTTTTTTTTTTTCTTTTCTTTTTTTTTTAAGTGGGTAATGGTTTTATTAGGGAATAGTAAGATATCTCAGCCCGATCAAGGAAGAAGGAGGAGGAGGAGGCGTAGGAGGAGAAACCCCCTTTTACATCACAGTGGGCTGGGATGTGCTGATGATAGCCACCAGCCTCCACAGCATTCCCAGCTCTATACAGCTGCCACAGTGCGAGGTCTGCAGGGACCAGAAATGCCACAACACGCACAATCATATCCGGGTTTTTGCAGACCACCCTGTCCCCTCTTTGGCAATGCAGAGCTTCCTGTATCACATCCCTTCCAGCTGAACGTGGAGTGAGGAGGCTGTCGTCTGCCTGCATCTGAATACTGATTAGCTGTGATTGGAACACACCACTACGTAGCTGCAGCATCATTCACAAGGAATATCAAAGTCTTCCTTTAAAGTACAGGGCTTCAGGCATCAGGACATCATAAAAAAGTATTTTTATTATTTTTACCAGGTCCTATAATTAATCAAATCTTACCTTGTGTGAAAAAATGATAGTATAGTTGTAGAGTGGTGATGATTTGGGCTTGTTTTGCAGCCACAGGACCTGGGCACCTTGCAGAAGGAATGGAAAGCTGACATTGTACGGCTAAAGATGTTATCGGACCATTATGAGAGGGACACCCCCTTTTACAGGTTCCTTACATAAACACAGCATTGTGTTTTTGTAATGTGTAGGTCAAGTTTGGATAATTTTAGAACCTAATGAAGACCAGACATTTTTAACCCTAGAATTAAAAGAGGTGCATTTTATTTTTCCCATGATGTCTGTGTGCACCACAATGATGAAGCCAAAGTCTGTTAACGATATCTAATCTGTACTATTAATTTTAAAATTAGATAAATAATAGAACATGTTGTTCTTTCTCCCCGTGTGATATTATAATTCCCAGGCCTGTTATCCGGATGTATGGTTTTACTTTTTTATCTGTCTGCCTGTCTGTGTGGTCGATTCCTGCTTCACTGCAGGCCATATGATCTTTACAGTGGCAGCATGCCATCACGCTTTTCTTTTAATTAGCTGGTACACGGTGCAGGCCAGCAGAGCTCAGCTCAGCTCACATCCAACCAACACTCATCACCATGCACACACCCTCCTCTCCTCCCCACGAGTTTTCCTATCCATAACCTGTCTGTGTTGCATCCCCTTGTCTCTCAGTCCCATCGCTGAGCCTTTCAGCATTCTGCTGAGTGAGTGTTGACTTTGACAAGAGGAGGCCTCCATGGTGGCTTGTCCTCAACAAAAATAAACCCTGTGTTGGGGGGCAGAAGGAGTGAATATTTCATATGATGCTTTTTGATGTGTGCACATGCGTGTTACAGTCGAGAAGTGTCCACCACGAGGAGCTGCTCCTCCATTCGACCCTCTGCTTTGGTGTTGTTTTTCAGAGCTTTTTTCTCCCCTTTTTGTTTGGTTTACTTCATGCAGCTCAGCTTCTTACTGATTTTTGTTATATTTTCACCACTATACCCTTTTCTCTTCTGCCTTATGTCTGGGCTTTCTTTGTGCATTCTCTTATCCTGACACAGCTTAGTTTGATCTGACAGGCCAGAAGCATGACTCGCATCATGACTCAGGTTAGTGTTGAGTCATACTTCTCAATTGGATTTCTTGATTATACACATCACAGACAATTCTCGCAAGCTTGTCTCCGTCTGTAGTTTCAAAGACTGCTTAGTATGATTTGGCCTGAAGATTCATAGAGTTTAAAGTGTAATTTAATTCTGGCTACAGCTGCACTGTAATGTGAGGAAGTTTTAGGGCCTGTAAAAGCTGTTGTCTTCTTGTCTGCTGTGTTTAATTTTTAGGTCATTTATTCGTTATTAGAAACATACCCAACATCAGTTCTGTATGAACTTGAAGTGTGCAAAAATAATACACACATCTTTAAATACAAACAACAAAAGACTTTGCTGAAATTATTCCACACTAACACTAGACAAAGGTTAACATTCTGCCCTATTATTTTTCATTAAAAGTCAGGCATGCTTTCCAGAACAGGTTGAGATATTATTGAACGTGACTTTCCTAAAAGTCATTTAGTTTTGTAATCGCTGCTGTTACTAACTAACCAACCAACCAACAGGGGCACAGTCAAATCAGAATCATGTTGGGAACATTTTCTCAAGCTTTTTATTGTTAATGTTACCTTATTTTTAGGAGTTGATTTATGGGATGTTTTCAAATGGTGAATAGAGGTTAGATGAAGAGGAGTAAACGTTGGGCTCTGATAGGAGTACAAGCTGAATGAGTCAGATCCAGTCCGTCTTGTTGAGTTTCAGCAGCTTGACATGATTCACAATCACAACTGACCCAAATGTGCTGCTCTCATCTACTTCAGAGTAATAAATGCTGGGGTAATGTTGGATAGTTGATTGTAGTTATTCTTACAAACGTATTTGCAGCTTTACTAGCTTTTAAATAAATAAGATGAATTCATCAAACAGACTATTACAGTTTTTAACAGTGATAGGAGTCATTGTTTAGGCTTAGTAAACTGGAATGAATGTGTATTTAGTCTCTCAGTAGTGTTCTAATCCAAAACATGATCTGTTTGTCTGTGCTCTGATCCTTCTCTCTCTCTTTCTTATATATATATATATAATTTTTTGTTGCTTGTTTTGTCTCCAGGTACAATGGCTCCCTGCCAAGTGGAGATCGTGGACGCAGAAAGAGCCGCTTTGCTCTTTACCGACGGGCCAAGGCCAACGGGGTCAAACCCAGCACTGTGCACATCCTCAACACACCACAGGACAGCAAGGTACGTGTGTGCGTGCAGGCTTCTGTGTTGTATGTTAAAACAGTGTGTAGGAGTTTCCTTCCTTAAAACCTCTCTTTGTGTGTGTCAGAGGAAGGAAGAATAACTGTGGGGATGGGTGTTTGTGGTCCGTTTCTGAGTGTACATGTCTTTCTACTTTAGTCGGCACAAATTCTTTCAAAAGATTCGTCACCATCGGGTCATAGTCACGTGCTGTTGTCTAATATACTGGATGATTCAAAAGTCACAGGACACCCTTTTTTTCTTTTAAACAAAAAAGGAAAATGACCTTCAAATATCCCAGCAATTAATGGGTGAGGGATAAGGTTAGGCGATATTGGCAAAAAAAAAATTATCACGATTATTGTGGCATTTAGTAGATAACTCATGTTGTGGCCTTTGTCCATGTTTTCTGGCTTTCCTTTTACTCTGATTTATGACGGTGTTTCAAGTAAAAAAAACAAGTTCATAGGGTTAGGGTTAGCTGCTCTTTGGTTCTACCATTGGGCTAAAATGGACATCTAATAATAATAATGGTGTGTCACTCAAAAAATACATCCTCATCACACAGCTTTAAGTGCTATAATTTCAAAGTGGCAAATATTAATTGATGACAGTTTTTCGTCCAATAATTGCACAGGATTCGATTTTGTCCAACCCTAATGGGGGGCCTATCTTTTGGGCTATGTCAAGAACATGGCCTTCATTATGAAAGGTGCAAAATTAGAGCAAGTTCAAGTAAGTTTTTCCAGAGAAGCCTTCACCCATTACTTGCTGGAACATTTTTCCTTTTTGTTTGAAATAGAAAGGTGTCCTGTTACTTTTGACTCAACCTGTATTTATACTTGTTTTTTGTTTTTTTTTACAAAGATGCGTCCAGGAATATATTTTAATGATGCAACTGCTTTGTTGTTGTAGGCTGTCCACAGCAGAGGGCAGCACAGCATCTCTTTCACTCTGTCTCGTAACCAAACAGTGGTGGTGGAGTACTGCCATGACAGCAACACGGACATGTTCCAGGTAACACACAGACAGAAAAGAAAACAAACTTCTATCAGCTATTCTCCTTCAACAATGGCAAGATTTCTAAAAACAGGACATCTGTGATCATGAGCAGGTTGCTCCCAAAATACACCATTACGTAAGGCCATCAAAGCAATGCTAAAGTAGGTGCAGTATTTTGGGTCAGAGCTGTGACAGTTTGGGATTAAAATAAAGATTTGTGCGTGATTCAGTTATTTTTGTGTTGAAAGCTCAGTTTCATCAATGAGCTGAATTCTGTCATTAGTAAAGGCAGCTTCACTTTTCTCCCCTGCAGATCGGGCGCTCCACCGAAGGTCCCATTGACTTTGTGGTCACAGACACCTCTGGTGGGGGAAAGGAATGCGAGGACCCCTCCATCGCTCCCAGCACAATTTCTCGTTTTGCCTGCAGAGTGGTGTGCGAGCGCAACCCTCCCTACACCGCACGCATTTATGCCGCGGGCTTCGACTCATCTAAAAACATCTTTTTAGGGGTGAGCAGACAGATGGTGCACAATTTTGGAATCTAGATTGAAATGGTAAAAAAAATATTTTTGCTATAAAACAGCGTTAAAGATCAGTGCAGGCAGATGATTCATCGACTATTTATTTTTGTTTCTCAACAGCTGATTTAATAAAACCTTTTATGTTTTAGGAGAAAGCAACCAAATGGAAAAATCCTGATGGTCATATGGATGGTCTCACTACCAATGGGGTCCTAGTGATGCACCCTGAAGGTTTCCCAGAGGACCCAAAGCAGGGTCTGTGGAGGGAGATCTCTGTGTGTGGAGATGTTTATGCCCTACGGGAAACACGCTCCGGTCCAAGCCGGGGCAAACTGGTGAGACACTGCTAGTTAAGTTATTGTTTGTTTTATTTTATTTAATTTTTCTTTTTAATAAACATCTATCCATCTGTGTGCCACCAACAGGCAGAGGGTGAGAGCAGCGCGCTGCGTGATGGGTCCCTGGTGGATCTTTGTGGTGCCACCCTGTTGTGGCGGACAGGAGAGGGACTCATGCGTGCTCCCACTCTGCGCCACCTGGAGGCTCTTCGTCAGGAGCTTAATGCGTCTCGACCTCAGTGTCCTGTAGGCCTCAGCACGCTGGCCTTCCCCAGTTTGCCACGTAGCCACAGGTGGGTTATAGATGTAGAATACAACGGGTCACCTTTGGATATGAGTTTACATGCAATAGTTGGCTTGAAATATGTTATATAAGTACAGTCGTTTTCTTTTTCTATCATTGATGATGTGTTGCTGCAGCCTTGAAGAGCGTCAGCCCTGGGTTTACCTCGCCTGCGGCCATGTCCACGGACGCCACGACTGGGGCCAGAGATCGGTAGGCGAGGTTATGCCAAGAGAAGGCGAGGGGTCCACAGCCCGTCGAGAATGCCCGCTGTGCAGAAGCGTGGGGCCCTACGTGCCCCTGTGGCTGGGCTCTGAGCCCGCCGTGTACGTTGACGCAGGAGCTCCCACGCACGCCTTCGTTCCCTGCGGTCACGTCTGCTCAGAGAGGACAGTCAGGTACTGGGCAGAGACCCCCCTGCCCCACGGGACTCACGCATTCAGACCTATCTGCCCCTTCTGCTCTGCTGCCCTCAGCAACCCCGGCTGGACACGGCTCATCTTCCAGGGCCCCATCGACTAACCGCTACTCCTCAGTAAACACTATCACAATAACAAGAAGCTGCCTGCGCTGCATTCAGGTAGCAAATGTTGATGAGTAACAAAAGGTAATTACTGTAGCGTGCTGTTATCAAAGCACTCGTTTGAGTACAGCTACACTCGTCAGTGTTTTGTTCTTGAATGTAGCTCAGTGTTGAAGAATTTGCCTCCTTGTTTATCCTTCAGTGCTTCGAGATCAGGAGGACCGATGAAAGTAACACGGCAGAATAATTAGTTTCTAACGTAAAAGTGATGCATCATTCTCTATCATGCAATAGTATGTTTTTTTATACATGCCAAACACAAAGCAAGTTGATTTTAATGAATACTTCTAAAAGGAGCTTAAATGATGCTGATTTACCCTTTTCAAACACTTTGTCAAATGACACATCCTGAATTCCTGTTGATTTACAATTCACCAGGTCTAAGCATTTTCTTGTCCTAATCAGATGACAGTTTTAATACGATAAGTAGCTTTTTTTGCACACACAAAATGAATGGCCTTGACTGTCATGTCAGCATTAACTTGCAAATCTTGTTATAAGTAATTTCACCTGCACTTATATGGCTGACATCTCCACTTTCCATCTTTTAAATCATGTTCTTACAGTTTCTTTAAACATATTTAGTTCCGTATTTTAACTGGGTGACACTAAAATGGGGCTAGAAGGTGCAACGAAGGTCTTGCTTCGAAAGAGCAAGTCCAATTCTCAGTGAGCCATGAAGAATTGGTTAAATATTGAAAAAGACAAATCTATATATTTTGCTTAAATTAATTTAAGATCTTTCGTTTTCACTATATTTTTAGTGTGAAATCTATGCACAGATACGCCCCTGATTCATCCCTATTCACCAGAGTGAGACACAGTAGATTTTTTCCTTTTTATTATGAAGCAAAATGAGGATAAACAAAGTCGAGGAATGAAACCGGGTAAAGTTCACTTCACAACTCTCTATAGCAATAAAAGCACTTGTATAGATAAGCTAGATGTTGTGCTATGTTTAGCCAAGGGTTGGAGTAGCCGTTCCATGAAACAGGTGAAAAGGTTTCCAGGTTAAAAGCTCAACCAGAGGTGTGCTCAGCTCCATGACTTTCTGATCAAAGATTGTCATGTAACCAAAGCACTAGAATTAAATGAAGAGCAGGCAAATATGTGACTATTTAGTCATTTTAGTTGTTCTCAATGAGCTTAAAGAAAGCTTGAACACACTTCTGGTTACTGAATTACACTAAACAGGGTCCATGTTGATGTGATGGAGTGTCAGTAGGGTTTGATCTTGTATAACCTCAAAAGTAATTTTGTTCTGTTTTAAAGAAAACTATTTTGTTAAAAAAAATATATAGCTATGGGGTTTATTTTGGGAAGTATTTCTTTTAGATGTTTAACATTAAAAAAAACAAACATCAAAAACTATTTTTCTAACGGTTGGTTTAGTTGACTATTCCTACTCAGTGTAAGCAAGTTCTGTGTGTGCCCAGTTGTAATTGTATGATAGTTTAGGAGAGCCCGTGAGTGAAAAAACATCACCAACACTGTGTCCACTTACATACCGCTACAGTAAAACACCACCCAGACAATGAATGTAGCCAAAAAAAAAACTCGGGCTTTGTTTAGCCTTTCGCTGGTGCTCATAATGAATGGTCTATATTGTGATACTATTTTTGTAACTGAATATTATGGTGTAGCTTGGTGAACTAGTTTGAAAAATGTGGTCTTTTTGAATAATAGCCTCAAGTATGAAAGATGAAACGTAATGAATAACTCACACTCAACGTGGAAAACTATGTCTAACTTGCATGTGCTGAACGTTCAGGATGTATAACGACACTTTTTCAAAAACTTGCTCGGTGGTTTGCAAATTTGTTATTTATTCTGAGACAGTATTCGCAGATCAAGTTGTCTTCCTAGTCCTCGGTTGTTCAGATCACAGCAATTTTATTTGGGGGAAAAAGGTGGAGTCTATAAATATCCTTTTTACTTGATTAATTGATAGATCTTCGCAAATAAGACCTCATGTACATCGCTGTTTTCCGTCACACAGGTTCGACGGAACATGAGCATTTGTTTACCGTTTGCATTCAACTCGCACTGAAGCATTTTGAATTATCGGAAGCGAGAATAATACAATCACTGACAAAAATAAAGTGAAGCACCCTGATGGAGTGTTACAGTGATATCAGATCAAATGGATAATGGCGTTGCTGGTTCTGTGTCAGTTGTTTGTGGCGCGCCCTCAGACCGAGATACAAGCTAAACTTTTGCTGTAGTTTGCTTTATAAGTCCTGGTACTGGACTGGTGTTAATGCCTGACCTAATCCCACAAATGTTTGATTCGGAAAAGATCTAAGGATCTGGTTGGCCTTGAGAAGACCTCAACATGACTCAAACAGTCCATAGACATACCTGCTATGTATGAATGGTTGTTGTCTTACTGAAAGATGCATTAAGGTGCTGTCTCAGGGGAAATAAGACATGTCAATGTAGTGCAAGGAATTGTTCAAACTGTTAGCCTGAGTAATACACAGAAAACCCACAGAGTTCTCAGTTATATGTTTATTTACAGATCTAAAGACTTCAATTCACTCTGAGCCTGTGTGGCTTCAGAGTCTAAACAAAAATGTACCTGAATCACATGATTTCATAATACTTATTGAAACCCTGGTCTCTTATGTCAGCATTGGATGCTGGAATGTAAACATTTATTCTTACACTGTTGGAGCAACACACATTGCATGGGAACATGCATTGCGGTGGCTGGATTCAAACTTAGAGATTTAATGTGGAGCTCCATCTTCCAGGCGGGGGGAGCTCATGCTCCTTCCATCAAATAAAATTAGTTGAGGCGGTTCTGGCTCTGTCCTGGAATCATCTTTGGGTCCTCCAGGTGGTGTTGAAGAACATCTCTGGGTGGAGGGATGTCTGGTTTTCTTTTCTGCATGTGTTTACTCTGACTATGGATTGGCAGTAGAATATGGACATGTGTCTATGAAGCATTTTCTGTGTCTGATGGGTTTTACTTGCTGTTTTACCCGACTGATGCTTCAGCAACTGCCTGATCACACCATCACTCCACTTGTGGTGTCGCCACTTTTGCCTTCTGTTCTAAACATGCAGCTCCTTGCAAATTGAACTCGAACCATTCCTTCTGGATGCTTGACTTTCTTTTATCAGTGAGTGTGTGTTTAGAAGAGGACATTTACTATTTGAACTCCTAATTGCAACATGTATTATCTGGTTATGTAGTGTTAATAATTTATATCTCATGATTAGTTTCAGACTTGTTAATGTTAAGTCATTTAAACTCAAAAGGTTTCCAAATTGCAAAAAGCTTCTGAAAAAAATTATATATGTAAGTCTACCACAATTGTTCTAGTTTAAAAAACAGTGATGTTTTGATGTCTGGGGAAATGTATACATGAATAGTTTCTTAGGGGTGTCCTATGAAACTTATCTTGTTTCAGTTATGATGAGCTGGATTCATAATACACCCCTAAGGCCTATTTTTGTTATTACGCATTCTTGTTTGGTTTTGCTAAGCTGCCTACAGCATATATAATACAACTCTGCTGTATCTGATTCATTCAAAACTAGACTGATGGCATTTTTATTTCAACTTTTGCTGCTTCAATTCAGGGACAAAAAGCCACTAAACTAACAAAAGAAATGTAACTTTCTCTATAAATATTGACTCAGTTTATAAAGTGACTTCACCATTTCATATATTAAACATTGGATTGTTCTCTTTATTCAGGCAACAAACCTAATTTGGTTTTATTTTTAGTATCATTTATTGGCATGCCTGTGATTTGGTTATCCTGATCCAAACTGTTATCCTACCTCATCTTAAAACCTAAGTGACCCATCAAACAAACACAAGCAGAAAAAAAGGATCAAAATTGAACTTGCAGCTCATAGGTAAATGTAATGAACACCAGAATGGGTCTGAAAGTTGTTTTAAGTAATGCTGACTGAAATATAAATTTAAATACTTCTACTACTATTGGGCGAGCACATCTTAGGTCAGTCATATATGGGTTTTTATAATAATAAAAAAAAGAAATAGAAATAAAAACTGGCTCTGACAAGCAGTGAATAAAAGGAAAACATCTCTTTTGGCTGCACCTCCTTGAATCATTTTTATTTACCGTTATTTAACCAGGCATCTCAGATCTCTTTTTCAAGGGAGGCCTGGGCCTGAAGGCAACTTATTGTACATGTTTTTGTCAATGAGTTTAGCTTTTGAACACACACCTGTGCTGGCACAATGACTGCAAGTGTAGAGTTTTTTTATTGTAATTGAAATTTGTCTGAAAAGCAGAACACCATCTAGTGGTTCTAGTAACTAAAATAACAAATAATCTTCCTAATCTTGCTTTAAAACAAAGTCTTCTAACAGGAATGTCTTCAGGAATAATCCTTTTAATGTCCTTTCTGCTGATGTTTGGCTGAAATTTCAGATCACATTGTTCTGGAGTCTGGACCAACCAATAAAAACTAAGTTTTCATACGGGGTTGTTGCCAGTCCTAGTGATAAATCATCAAATTCTGACAAATCTCGTATCGTTTTGAAAATTTTGAGACGGACACTGAAAGTAACTCAATATTGGAAAAGATTCTCATTGGTACTTATTATGACAGCATGGGTCTCTCTCTCTCTCTCTCACACACACACACACACACACACTACAATAAAGCATGCAACTCCATTGGCATGTGGATGGATGAACCGTTGCAGCACCCTCATTTGCTTCTTCTTTATATCTTCCCTTTTGTTTCTCTTTACTCTTCTGTTGAACTTTAGTTTGTTGTTCTTATGTTATTTCATTTTATAGCTTAGAGAATCTTAGTTTTGGTGAAAGTGTGTTATTAATTTGTTTTAAATCATCAGATATATTGGAAGCTCTTCCTACATGTGTTTTATCATACAGTGTTCAACCTCCTCAGTGTAAAAACTCTCCTTTTTATATGGGCGAGTGAGTAGCTAACGTATAATAACAGCGTAAAACCTCACAATTAACAGTGCATTCCTTTAAATATATCCTATGTACAGCCTTTTTCTATTATTTTATAACATATTCTTCTGTAATGGTTTGGTGCACAGACAATCACTATACACATGTCAATAAACAAGATAAAAATAATAAATTTGATTATTACTTTTTTTTGGTGACATTCATTCAAGATTCTTTCTTTTGATGAAAGAACCAAACGTTCAGTCCACAGTCCAGCAGAGGGCGCTCACTACCAACACTGAGACTGAGACCAGGCAGTTGCTTTGAGTTTCATCACTTCTTTAAAATAATCAGCCGCTTTAATGAGCACTCTTGGCAGTCATATGAGGTACATCACCATGGAAATGTGATAAGGAGCTGAAAATCGCACGGCGCTTGATTTCAAATGGCAAATTTCGAGAGCTTTCGCAAAGAATCCAAGATGTGAAAGAGCTGCTGAGAGTGGAGTCATTCAGAAGTTTGTACAGAAATTATGTCACTGTTGAAGCTCGAGGAGGGGACTTTTCTTGGAAAGAAGCACATTTCATGGGGATCTCAGTGGAGTTGAAGTCTTTCTGAAGGAAGGGGGAGAAAGCTGCAAGCCTCCCTGGATCTCCATGGAGGAGAAGAAGAGGTAAAGTCTAGCTAGGAGGCCGCCTTCCTCTGGTGTCCAAAGTCAGTCCTCAAGGGCCGGTTTCCTGTAAGGCACATGTGAAAAGCAAGGCCCGTGGGCCAAATGTAGCCCATTGTGGTATTTTATCTGGCCCAGAGCTTCAAAAATGTAATAATGCGTTAAAATAAGCACATGTTGCTTTAAAACCAGCAGTGAACATAAACTACATCTCCCATAAGTCATGTTGAGTAATTTACCTGTAATAGCATCCAACCACTAGGTGGAGGTGCACAGGATACAAGCCTGCAGCCAGAGAAATCTCCACTGTATTCATTTAATTTTGCTGCAGCTTAGTTGTACTGGAAAGTGGGAATTTCCTACTTAAAAGTTGTAAATTTAAACTGGAACACTGCTTCCAGTGGGAATTTTCTGTCGGAAAGTGGGAGAGTTCAGAATTGAAGACGGCAGCTACTCACCACATCTCAGTGTCTAAAAGTCTCATAGTTTTACTTTTCATAGTATTTCTGCATTATTTATTTCACATTTAGTCAGTCACATCCACAGTACTTTTCAGTGCTTATAGGAGCAGGGGTTTGTGTACCCCTTGCGGTACGCAAGCATATTACAGTGGGTAATTTTTACCAGATGTATAAAAAAATAAATAAAAATAGGACAGAGATTTGTAAGGCCCTATGATTTCTGCAATGTGGAAATTGCAGTCGGAATCTCAGAATTAACACAAAATGAAATCCAACATGGAATCTTACAGAATTTGCTCATTTGGGTGAGTTTCTGACATATTTTGGACAATGTATTTTGCTCACTGCTGCTTTCTGCATCTGCCATTACCTGCTTTATTTAATTACTTTCAAGACAAAGTTTTAATCTTTGTTTAATTTGAGTTGAAAAAATAAAATGCCTGAGAATTAAATGTTCTAGGGGGTTAAATAAATAATTTTCATTTAATAAACAGTTGTAGTACATTATAGTTTAGGAGAATCATCATTACATTTGTCTGAAGAGGTACTAGTGGTATGACATCATAACTCAGGGTGCACACAAGTCTAAAAGGGTTGGGAACCACTGCTCTAAAGTCCTGAAACATTCCAGCACTTTCAGGACCTTGGACAGTTCCTTCGGTCCTTCACCCTGGCTGGGTCTCAATTCATGAGTGCTCATTTGTCGGCCGCATACGTCACTGCCCCGCGCGGAGGACTGTCCCAATTCAAAGGCTCCTCATCATGCAGCTGAAGAATGCATCTGTGTATCCTCACCGGTTCAGGCTATCCCAGGATTCAATGTGCGGGCAGCAAAATAAACAGAGAAAAGAAGACTGTGGAGTTTTTATTTTCTTCATGAGAATGTTTATAAAAATGTCTTTACTTATTTTAGCAATTTATATTATTTTATTGAACATAAGTATGACTAGGACATTGTCCCCAAGGAAGAAGGTTCTCCACCACTGTTTTTTTCTAATCAGGTTGATGAAACAATAAAAGATAGCCTGAACCAAATCATGTGATCTAGATGCTAATACCAGACAAGGCTTTTGATAAATGCTAACTTGATTAGTGAAAACCTCCCAGCACACCCCTGCAGGCTGTAAAAGAGTGTGTGTCTCCTGGTGCACAATGCCTGTATACTTCAGAGTGATTTCTTGCAGGACGGCTTCAAAAGTGATGGAAGCTGAATTCTCCAAGGAGGGATTAGTTGATCTTGGTTAATTATTGAGAATCCCTCACTGGGAGTGATGGTGTCTGTATCTGGGAAGTTTTGAAGGGGACTCTCCTGTGTCTGGGTGTGCTTGTATATGTTGGGAGAGTGTGTTTGTGTGTTAATCATACGCTTTAAAATCAGAACGCTCTGCGGACTCCACTCTGTCACTGAGGTGACAGGGGGGAACGTTTGTGCTATTGTTCCATCAATCCCCCCATTAACTACAAACTCTGAGAAACTTTAATTAAAGCCCAGACGATTAATTAACTTTAAGACATTCACCTCTTTTCTCTCTCTCTCTCTCGTTGCTCCTTTCACTGAGGAAGAATTTAGCCACGTAATTTCCAAATCCAATTAAAGCCAATATTAATGCATCACAATCTGTTGTCCCTGTGTTCTCTTGTCTTATGAAGCTATTCTCTTTTGTGGCTTGAACTGTTGGAGAGAAGCAGACCAGAGTGTATTATATAGGGGTTAAGTTGTAATAAGTTTGGATTATTTTAAAGGAGTTTATTATGCTGTGTTATCCTGTTAGGGAGGTGATGTTGTGGCAGTGGACTGGTAATCCACGCTGTCATGTGTCTCACAAAGTGGTTTCTGCCTCGATGGATGCTGCTGTCACACATTAAGTGAACAGTCTGAATGTGGATGGGTGAGAATAGACACTGGAGACCTAAACTACATAAACTCCTGCATCTGAACAGGATGATGTCATAACCCCACATCCAATAACCCCTATCATGTCAGACACAACAAAAAAAGTGGATGATTTCATGGCATCATCACACAAAGGCCTGGCACCGTTACTACAGCATTCTGGATCAGTGTTGTGTGGATTAAGATTTTTTTATACACAGTGTTGTGTTTATGAGGAAAAAAATAGTTTTTTATGTGGACATGGTCATATTGTTCATGTATTTATTCTGCAGCTGTTAACAAGTTATATTTTAATCAATGCTGCCTTGTTCACAATTTTATATATCATTCATCCATCCATGCGGGGTCAGCATCTTGAGCAGGGAGGCCCAGACTTCTTTCTACAGCCACCTCCTTTTGTTACTCTTTGAGTATTCCAAGGCATTCCCAAATCAGACGAGAGAGACAGTCTCTCCAGCGTGTCCTGGGTCTTCTCTGGGGTCTCCTCTCAGTCGAACATGCCTGAAGCACCTCCCTAATTTTTAGTTTTTCCACCAGTTCTCTTCACTTGGCTGTTGCACACCTTTGCAAATGGCTCTGCTTAAGGTCAAATGTCAGGAAGACAAACCAGTTCCATACAACGCAGGTTGAACCTCATCTTAAAATGAGCCACTCTGCGTCACCTCTCACCATTGCAGATCTTAGTTTCCTCAGTTTTTCTGATGATCAATAAGATGCAGTTGTGCTCAAGCATGTTTTTTTTGTGTGCTCATTCCAGGATGAGAGAAAGTGCTCCTGCAGCAGCGGCCCACTGCTGCAAAGTGAATTTAGGCCAAGATGAAACCTTCTGCTCTCACATCTTTCCCCGATTCCCCACCACCACACCACCCCCTCCTGAACGCTGGCTGCGTGACCAATGACAGCCCCCAAGGAGGTGGCTCTGTAATGCTCTGTAAATGACAGCTAATGAAGATGGTACATCCTCTCATTACTTTGTGTCTTTGAGGGTGACTGTCAGTGGCGTTCAGATGATGCAAGCGTGTTCCGCTCTGATTTCACCACGGTTAGAAGAAAAAATCACAAAAAAAAGTGAATCTCTCAGGCTCTGTCTCTCTCTGCAGCGGTGGGGGTGGGGGGGTATCAAACACACGCTTCAATTAACGTAGCATGAAAGGTGAGAGCTGTTTTGAAAACATTCCTCATCACACCTTATCACTGGGCCACATGGGGGGGGGGGGGGGGCTGTGACATGAAGCAAATGACTGTAGAGGAAAATGAAGTGTAAAAGAAAAAAAAGAAGAAAAGAGGGAGGGCTGGAGACATCAAAGTGTTCCTGCTCTTCTTCAAATGAGTGATCTTGTGTGAAAGATCCACACTGCACAAAGATTAACCCCGTCCACCCTCCCACACACACACACACACACACACACACACACACACACACAGAGCTAATAACACACACATACACTTGGATTTATGTGTCAGGGGGGTTAATAGCTCCGAGCATGAGGACACTTGGGGGTCTATGAGTGGGTATCCCTGTGAATTCACATGAGTGTTTAATGTGACTTTTGTGATCACACCTGTGGGGGGGTGGAGGTTGGGGGGGGGGGGGGGTACCGTGGCAGTTCGGTGACACCAGAACCACAGAGCAGGACCTGCCAGCACTCCTCAGGAACACAAACACTCATGTGGCGCCGAGGCCCGGAGCTGATTCTGTTTCCTACAAATTTCATCATCTCCTAAAGCTAGACGCCTGATTTGACTCGTTTTCTGTGACACAGAGGAGAGCTGTTCAGCTCAGTGTGTGGGTTTGTCACACCTTTTTTTAATGTTTTCATTTCTCTGTTTCTGCATCCTTTCTGTGCGTGTTTTCACCTGCTTCTTGTTGTTGTTGATGTTGTTGGGTTTGTGCAGCGAAGCATCCTCTGTCTCCCACCCTGTGTGGATTAGTGACGTCGGCGGCACTAGCCCTCTCCCTGTGATAAGGGCATGCGCCTCCCTGCTCAACCCCCGTGCTCAATTTCAGATAGTGCTAATGGAATCTGTCCCGCGCGATTGTAATGCCAACGAGACTCATTTTCCACGGAGCTTGGAACTGTCAGCTCGGCAGGACAGTTGGGGGGCGGGCGTTGAGGAGGAATGGAGAACCAGAGAAGAACAGGGGGGGTTGATGGGACCAGGAGGAGGGAGAGGATGAGGAAGATGGTGTGTCTGTGTGCTGGTTAAAAGTTGTTTTTTTTGTTTTTTTGAAGGTGTTATGTAGTTTCCCCACACATACCTACACACACACACACACACACACACACACACACACACACACACACACACACACACACACACACACACACACACACAAACAAATCCGATCGGGTCATGGATGGAAGTCAAAGTACAAGTAAGGCATAAAAGGAAGCTCATGCTGGGAGTAGAACCATCCAATAATCTGCGGACACAAACAGATTTGCAGATTTTTAGAAAATAATCTTTTGATGTACGTCTACAATAATTGGATTCAGATCAATTCAAGATGGCTGCCACAGCTAATCATTCTTAGCAAACACAACAATTTCCACCCCTATAAACAGAATTAATTACTTCCAACCTTCTATATCAGGGGTGTCAAACTTCTTTTCACTAAGAGGCACATGAGCGTCATGGTGGCTCTCAAAGGGTCAGTTGTAATAAACTTTAATGTTTTGTGTTTAACTAAACACAAAACATCACATGCCTCGTCAATAACTGAGCTCTACATGTTATTCCCTGTATAGAAACAGTGTTTTAGCACATCCTCTTATAAACACTGAAAAGTACTATGTGTAAATTTGACTAAATGTAAAATAAATAATACAGAAATACTATTAAAGTAAAAATAAAAGCGTTTTTCTCACTGTTGAGTTGTGGTGAGTAGTTTTTTTTTCAAACTTTATTCATTTCTTTAAAAAAAAGTAATTCTATGTACAATAAAAAGAAAATTCGAATAAAATGAAATGAAAGGTGGCAGAAAGAAGAAAAAAATCTTATTACATCTGCCCCTTTTTCCTCAACTACAAATTCAAACAATAATGATCTTCAGTTAACAAAACAAAAACATCAAATCTTTCTAAAACAACAAATTATATGGATACAGATTATACTGTTCCATATCTTTTAATCAATCTTTTGAACATGTACAGTGATTTGGCACTTTTAATATCATCTTCCAGATCATTCTACAATCTGACTCCTTGGACTGAGGAGCATCGTTCTTTCAAACAGTTTCTAAATTTAGGTTTCATGAACATCTCTCTCCCCTTCAGATTATAACAGGACTCTCTCTTCACAAAGTTTTTCTGGATGTTTAACGGTAGTGTGTTTTGATGTGCTTTATACATAGCTAACAGAATGTTATAATCAACCAAATCATAAAATTGCAATAATTTCAGTTTACAGAATAATGCATTAGATGGATAGTGGTTGTGTTTTCGAGTAAAAATTCTTCCAGCTCTTTTCTGCAAAACAAAAACAGGATGTGTAATAGTCTTACATGCTTTCCTCCATACCTCAGTAGACCAAGTGTGGAACAATTAAGGCATTATATAACATGTACAAAGCTTTATCATTGAACAATTCCCTTACTTTGTAAAACAATGCAATAGATTTAGCTAGATTTATTCTTAAATAATTTATATTATACTTTTTGGGTTAAAACTGTCGACTGAAAAACTTTGCGTGGCTGCCGCACATTCTCACGGCAGGTAAAAAGTGTGTGTAAAAGTGTGTGCGTATATTTACTCACACTTTCACGCAACGTTGGTTTTGATACATCCCAACGTGGTCGTAGAACCTGGCGCACGCAACTTTTTTATGCGTACGCACTGTTTATACATGAGGCCCCAGATCTTACATCATAAACTTGTACAAACTGTTTCCTATTTTCCAAATAACTACATATCCATTGTAATGCCGATCGTCCAATCCCATATTTATTTAGTTTTACAAGTAAATTACTGTGGTCAATCATGCCAAATGCTTTCTTTAAATCAACATAAACTCTGGCACATTATTGTTTTTGATCAATCACAAGAAATCCTTGCAATAGTTGCCGTCAACTTTCCAACAGGGAATCCTCTATTGGGTACATTCCAGTTTAAATTTATGACTTATAAGTGTGAAATTAAAACTTCCCAGTACTACTGGGCTGCAGCAATAGTAGCTGGCAAAATGCAGCTAAATGGAGATTTTACACAGCAAATTTCACAGGTGCAAACTACTTTTGAAACTTATGTACCTCCATGTATTAGTCGGATGCCCTCATTTTGTGGGTAAAATAATCAACATGCATTATGGGAGATGTTGTTTATGGTCTTTGCTAGCTTTAAAGCAGCATACGCTTATTTTAAGACATTTTCCTTGAAGCTGTGTTAAGCCAAATAAAATGCCATGCTGGGCCACATATGGCCTGCAGCAGGGGCGGTTCTATAGGGGCTGGGTCACATGGGCATTGGCCCCAGCTGAAGTCTGATTGGCCCCCTGAAGTGCCCCTGTCCTGTCACTCATCTGTCATTTGCCTGAGATTGGTGATGGTGTGTGCAGTTCCATTGTCAAACACTAGAGGCACTAATGAGCCAAATAGGAAAGTCCAGCATGAATTAATCTTACAGAATTCTCCTCTTCTTGAGAAAATATGAACAATCTTGCAGAAAAAGTATTTCAACTGACAAATGATGGCTGCATTTTCTCATATGCTGTGTGTTTAAGAGTATTTTATCCATGCACAGTAATACATGGAAAATTGCTAAGGATAATTTACTGTTCAAACTTTTTTTAATTACATTACATTGCAAGTGTTTGAACAAATGACTGGTAAAATGTATGCACCTTACCAAAACCAGGGATTTAAATGCAAGGATGTTGAACAAATATTAGCCCCTCTATGAATATTGTGGCCATTTGATGGCCCCTTACTCTGAAAAATCCTGGATCCGCCACTGGCCTGCAGGCCTTGAGTTTGACATGTACCAAGTTATTATTTCTACGGAAATCAATTTTTCTTTTAACTCACGTTAGGTTTATTGATAATGGTTGTTCATGTTAAACATCATCATCCACTACATGTTGGAGTCCTCGGGTAAATGAAAGTATTTTTTTGAATATTTTTTTATTGAACCAGTTGCATTTTAAACAATAGCTATAGGCAGCAGTGTTTCAATTACATTTTGTTTCTCTTCCTAATTATTGCCTGCTGGTTTAAAGATGGGGGAGGGAGGGGTCACAGTGGGATGCTCTTTCTCACCTGGTCAGTCCCTGCTCAGTCTGACGCTCAGTCTGACGCTCAGTTCAGCAAATGGAAGGGGAGGAAACATCACTTTAGCAGCTGCGTCGCAGGGATTAGAGTGGTGGTGGGCATTTGTAATCTGGGATAGACAAGTCAGTTGCCCCATCCTATCCAGTAAAAAGCACCAAATAAAGATGCCAAATTAGTCACTTAAAAAAAATAAAAAATAAAAAATGAAGATAAGAAACACTAACTAAATCTCTCATTTAACTTTTTTTTTAATGTTTCTAGAAATACCCAAATATTGTTGCATAAACTTGAACACATGCTTGAGTTTCTCTGGAGATAAAAGAGATTAAATTCTTGAAATGAACATTACAGAAGTTTAGCTCTTAGAGAATGAAAGGCAAATGAGGCTTTTTCAGCAGGTTGAAGGTGGCAGACTGTGATACTGAGGGAAGAGAAAAGACAGACTGATAAAAGAGCCCAACCATTAGAGGAGTGGAGAGAGACTAAAAAAAAAACAGACCTCTGCAAATTGGCAAAGGGAAGTCGGGGTCTCTCTGCTTTGCATTTCATTTACATGGCTGGTCGTATCGACCAATCGGATTGGGAGCCGAGCCCGAGGCTTAGAGAGGAGAATAAAGACTCCAAATGCCTTCACTGCTCTCATCCCTCTCTCCTATAATACCCTGTCTGCCCTTCTTTTCTCCCGCTCCCCTCTCCTTTCTCCCCACGCTGTCATAATACCCTTTTCTCTCCTCGCGGGCGTGGGGCTTTTCAGGAAGACCCTGCTGGATGTGATAGGAGGATGAGGAGAGGTGAAGAGGAGGGGATACTGTGGAGACGTCTTTTTCTGCCTCCCACTAAAAACAACAACAATATGCTGCCCGTGTGTGTTTTTTTTTATGTACATTTTTTACTTGCAGAGACACAAGCTTGTTGCTTTGTGCTCACCTGCATGAAACTCCACTCACAGTTTGAGGCATCATTTTCTGCCTTTTTACAAGTCAAACATTTTATGCTTCATTCTGCTTCAAGTATTCTGGGTCCTTCAGCCTCTGCCCCTCAGCACTGCCACGCCCACCCACACTTGTTTTCTGAAGTCGCAGGTGTCTCCTCTCCACTCATCAGTCCTTTAAGCCCTTCAGCTTCACCTCACTCAGTTGAACATTGTGAATTGGTCATGCCATGTCAGGTTCTCATCTGCGTCTCCTCCGTGATTCTCTTCATGTATTTTTCAGACAATTGTGAGTTTTGTTTTATTTTGTTGGATAAACTTTTAGTTATATTTATATTCTCCTTGTGTTAATATGGGAGTAAATCTCAATATAATTTGACACAGGTTTATTCATACCTGTGTATTTAAAGTATCAGCAGTGAAATGTAGCACAGGGATTGAAATGCTAGGATGAGGTGTACGTTTTAGAGTGAACCTAATTCATTACAGCCACAGCTAATCAATCTTATCCAACACAAATATTAGAAATATTTAAATTGAAAGATTTGTTTTGTTTGTGGTAGTATCTGTGAATAATCCACAACATAACGTATTGCATAAGATCTCACAGTAGCACGTAAAGTTTTCTATAATGTTTTTTTTTTAAGATTTGACCAAAACGATTATAATTCTGACATTTTTTTCCAACATGATGGGAGCTCAGGGTAAAACTCACAGTCTGTATGTTCAGTTGTGACAGGCGGCTCTGGATCATGTGCACACATGGTTTAGTTACAGTCAACTTCAAAAAAACTAAACCCCAAATCAACGTTTTTATGCAGATAAGCTGTCTAAATCAGACTTTTAGGGTATTATCTGTATATTACTTTGCAAATGTCAACATTTTCATGTAAATTTGTTTAATTTTGTAATATTTGGTCTAAAATCATCTTAGTGCTGCCCTCTATGGGTTGAACGGTGGCTACTGCAGTTGATTTTCCTATTGGTTAAAACAGTACAGCTTGGTACCAGCTTGTGACACAGCTCCTGTGTTCTGGTAAAAAAAACCTCTCAGACACACCTCTGCAGTGAGTCATGAGTTAGAATAGCAGCACTGTGATGAAAGTTTGTTACTGTTTTGAACATTAGCTCATGTTAGCAACGATGCTGCTAACCTCAATTTAACATCCAGAAACTGTTTCCATTCTGTCCTCCATTGCCTCAGCATCACTGGCATCATGCATCACTGAGTCAGCATCTTACAGCAGCTTGATCTGATAAGACTCAGATCCAATAAGGCCCTCTAGACGCTCTGGGTAACGCGTGTTGGAATTGCACATTCCCCGCTGACAACGTTTAACCACAGCTGCTTCACAGTCTCCCTCAACCTCAGGTGACGAGCGGGGTAAAAAATCTTTCAATAATTCAAAAATCTTTCAATCTCTTTGTAATAAATCAATATGTTGATGTTTAATCCTAAGCTGAAGTTGGTTTCTGATTGCAGCTTCCAATTTGGAAATTGGCTAAAGGGCGATTCCACCAAATTTTTCCCTACCTTGACCATCTTTATTCTGCTCTGGTTTAAAAACTAAAATACTTAGACACATCAAACCTGTACTGGATTATTCACTTATAGCAGGATATTTAAAACCAAGTTTGGGATTTACCTGAAAATGTCAACATTTGCACAGAAATATAAAGACAATACCCTTGAGGCCCAATTTAGACAGTTTATCTGCAAAAGAAAAAGTTGATTTTGGGTTTAGTTACTCTTTAAGATAAACAAAAACAACAAAACAAACAAAAAAGCTTGAATCTAGAAACACTCAAATCTGCTTTATCGTCCTCCAGGCAGAGGTTAATCTGTGGCTCAGTAACACCTCAACTCAATACATTCATTACTGTCATTATTCTTTTCTGTGCCCACACACACATGCACGCACACACACACACACACACACACACACACACACACACACACACACATCTTCATTTGCCGTTAATCATCAATAACAATGCCTTATTTGTCAGGGAGGCCTGTTTACAATGGGATCACCCCCTCTGGGTGTGTCAGGCCGTCCCCCCCCGACACTGCAGTGAGTCAGTGTGCCACTAATTACCGAGCGCAAACTGAATGAGGTCGTAACGGGATGGGGTCATTAGCAAAACAAACCCACTGACCCCACGGGACAGAAGAAAGCAGGAGGGGAGAGAAGGGGAGATAGTGGAGGAAGATTTCTGCATTCAGTCCCACAAACACAACAATGTCACTTTAACACACTCTTCATCTTCATCCAACATGTGGGGAATCTCAAACCAGTCACATGTGCTTAAAGAGTCACAGAACTGATCCATCAAAGCTTATTTTACTGAAATATTGATTTGTGACGAACATAAACTTAAAAACAGAAAGAATGTTTTCTATTTGTTATTTAAAGACTTATTTTTCAAGTTAGAGAAAAGTTTATTTTATTTCAAGTCTCATATTAATCTATTTTTTTAAAACTGTGTTTGGTCTGTTATTTGCCTCTTTTGTTCACATGCAAAGTGTGTTTTTGTTGAGAACATTTTATTTTACTTTTTGAGAAATAATGATGTTTCCGACTATTTTGCACATGCCCGCTATCATCTTAAACCCCAAATCATAATGAATCTGTTTCTACCTTTTGTTTTTGTTTTTTTATGTTTGCCTCACTTCTTTCTGATATTGTTACCAATAAACTTTGATTGTCAGCTGAAAACTTTAACAACTTTAAAAAGAAGTAAAATGCATTGAAAACAAACTCAAAAAAGTGTTTGTAGAAAACCTTTAGACAAGACAAAACGTTTTTTTCCCTCTGTAAATCATTGCGTACTTTATCACCCTCTGGTTTAGCAGGAATGGTTTTTGATTTTTTTTTTTTTTAAAAAAGAGTAATTCATTTAAAAGAATAAATCCAGACTATAAATAATGTGCAAAAACTAAATATTAATTTTTATTTTTTTTAGATTTTAGATCAGAAACAAATTAAAATAGACTATTTATTTAATTGCTGGATGTCCGGCCCCTGAGATGTTGGCTTACCTGTGGTCCCCTGAGCAATAGTTGAATAGCCCTGCTGTAGGCTTTATGTTTAAGATTTTCCACATTATAAAAAGAATAATAGGCTCATCAGACTGCTGCAAAAATAAATACATAAAATCAGGCTCCATTTAATCCTCATGTTTTTGTTTTTCTTATAATTTAGTTGTGTGTGACTTTCACACAAACAGCTCCTTTATATATAATGTATAATGTCCTCAGTGTTTTGGGTGTTTGTTTCAGGGCTTGTTGATCACTCTTTGTTGACGTGTTTTTGTGGTTAAAAAGTGAGACAGTGCATGTCACACACATTTAAAGCTGCATAAAAAGCACCTCTTAAACGTGTAAAAATGGAGAAACAAACGCCACATTTCCACCTTTGCACCAACAGGTTTTATTTTTCACACTGTAGCTTTATTTAGAGTCATTCTGTCCCAAACTTTTAAAATATTAATATTAATAAAGCGATTAGCTGTGAGGCTGTCTGCTGTGAGCGTGTCCTCTGTTGGCCGGGAGCATATTTGTGTTTGTGTATCTTCATTGTGACGCGTGTAATCCACATGCTCGCTAATCCCGGAGCAGGTGGCTGGGCGTTTGGAGGCTGTGTGTGAGGCGTGTAGAGAGGGCACACTCGGCCTCCTCCCCCAAACACACACACAAACACACAATCACGTACACACACACGCATTATTGGACATAAACACACAGGCTAGCTCTGCTCTCAGCACTTCACACATTCACTATCCCAGGGGAGAGGAAGCTCGTACAGAAACACACCTGCTTGGTTTGCACCCACCTAATGCCCATAAACACACACCTAATGCCCATAAACACACACCTAATGCCCATAAACACACACCTATCGCCCATTCAGAGGCTTGTAAGTGGACGGAGACCTGGAGGGAAGCACGTGCAAGTATTTCCATTTCTGTCATCTCCGTCCACTCACTCCCTACGTGTCCACGACAGACATGTCCAAACAGGTGGGCTAACAGAGGGAGACATCTGCCAACAAACTGTGCATCCATCTCCTCCACCGAAGCACCTTTCCATCTGCCCAAAGGAGAGGAAACCGAATGAAAAGGTCACTGAAGCGGTTAACATGAGGCTAAATTAAAACACAAGGCCTCCTGTGTTTCTGTACCGTTTCTGATCAAATCATTCATTCACAGCAGGTGTCACACTATTTTGTTTGGTGGGGGTGAATATGAACGTATTGTGTAATTTATTACAGTTTTAAACTCTACAAATGTAAACACTGTTCTGCTTTATGAAAAGCATTGAGAGGCCTTGTGATCACAGTGTCACATGAGTGTTATGGTGGCCCTCAAAGGCCTAGTTTTAATAACTTTGATGTTTTATGTTTAACTTTAACTAAACACAAAATTCATTGTCTTATTGCTATAACACCTCCAGCAAACGGTAACTGAGCTCTACGTCATATTTCCTGATAGAAACAACTTTTTAATTTGTCCTGTATTATGTATATGACTAAATAAATGTGAAATAAAAAATACAGAAATACCATTAAAATAAAATTTAAAGTAGCTGCTGTCCTGAATTTTGAACCCTCCTTATTTCCCACAGGAAATTCCCATTGGAGGGGCGTTCCAGTTTAAATTCACGACTTGTAAGTGGAAAATTCCCACTTCTTGGTTAAATTGGTCTTCAGCAAAGGTACCTGTCAAAAGTGCAACAAAATGGAGAATTTTGCCAGCTGCTGGCTATAAATTTGTGCACTTCTACTAGTGGAATGCTGTCATTTTTGGGGTAAAATAATAAACATGCATTATGGGAGATAATGGTAGGTTATGGTCAATGTTAGCTTTAAAGCACCAAACGCTTATTTTAAAACATTAAAACTTATTCGAAGCTCTTGTGGGCCACATAAAATGCAGTGGTGGGCCACATTTGGCCTGTGGGCCTTGAGTTTGACACATATGGTCTAGAGTCTTTGACAGGTAAGATACTGACTACTCAAAAGTACTCCACAGATCCCTATTTAAGAAACCCTGAATCATCTCTGTGTTTTTCATTCACAGATTTCTATGTATTTTTAATTTCAAAGAAATTTAAAAAATCTGATTACTTTCCTTTTAACTTAAAATCAGGAAACATGTTTATATGATTTAAATGTGTTTAAATTGATTTTGTGCACAAGTAATCAAGAGGAAAGTTGTATTCACAAGAAGCAATTATTATTACTATTACTGGCGGCACGATGGATCAGTGGTTCGCACTGTCGCCTCACAGCGACTCTTTTGAGGGGATTTTATTTCCTGCTAATGGTCGTTCTCGTGAAGGCAGGAGTGTGTTGGCTGGATTTCCACTGAAATAATCCAGGAAGTTGAAAGGTTTGTAAAAACTATAAGCATTAAGTTTATTCAAATAACTAATTCTTTAATGGCAATTTGTTCTTTTACATATGCTGGATTTTCTCTAAAGCTATAATAATCTCTCTGCATGATGTCTGTAGAAACCATATATGTTTTATTTTGACAGGGTTTAACTTTTATTTTTTTTTTCCTATTTTTAATTTTAGATTTTATGTGTACTCTGGTGAGTGATTAAAAACTCCCTGCTTCAATCAAAAAATGTGTTTTAACATAAATTTCATGCTGTATTTTTAAATTTTGTATCAACAATCTGTTAAGTCGACAAAAAAAGTGTTTTAAATTATTCTTTGTAAAAAATCTAAATATAAAAAAAAAGACTTGTTGATAAAAACACAAGTGTTTAGAGCAAGAGCAGACACCTGGGATTGTAAGTAATCATTGTGTTCATTGAAGAATTCTGGCTTCATTACCAAAATCTGTAAATTAAAAAAATTTATTAGCCAGGAGGAGTAAGTGAGTTTAGGGGGGTGTGTATCTGAAACCATGAGTGTTGTATGCACTTGTGTGAATATATGAAAAGTAAGCCTGAAGAATCAAGAACCCAAAACCCGCGCAGCCATTGTCCAGAATATTGATGTTAACTGTTCATTCTGTGCGGTCTTCAGCTTGCTTCAGGAACCAGATCACAGACGGGTGTGGGAGGGGGGGGAAAGGTGGGGGTCAAGCCTCAGTGGACGTCAACATCCAGGAAGTATTTAGTCACAGCTCTCAAGGCCATGTACGGGAGAGCCAGATTCTGTTATCAGTTATTTTGGAACAGAAGGAACTGTTTGTTCAGGTAGACTAAACAATTTTCCATCAGCCTTAATGACCACTGGTTACCTCTCATGTGGTGAATCCATTAAGACAAATAGTGTGAACAATTCCGCCGAGCCAAACTATCAGCTTCTCCAAGATTAATTCCATCTGGCCAGCAAAGTCCAGGGACCACAGCCGGCCCGCGACCC